>JAXIVJ010005025.1:0-30000 GCA_036785665.1 Chirona hameri
GGGGGTTGAAGCCACCTCAACTGAATAGGATACTACATCCCTGCCTATAACTTGGACAGAACTGTTCAAATGTGCATCTCGCCAACAATTATAACCTGTTTAAACTTGCCCCCCCCCCCAGTGGCCGTTGTTTGCCTTGACTGGGGGGGGGGGGGGTTGCCCCCCCTAGTTAACATGTTAGACGAGTCCCTGGTTCTTTTGGTGCCCCATCCATCAAATGCATCGTAAGTCTTCTAGAGAGCGAAGTTGTCGTGACACCAATGTAGAATTTCTTGACGAAGCCTACAATCTTCGTGTGGACATATAAATTGATAAACCACATTGGTGCACTTCAACTTGTCTTTACTCGTGTTGAGATTGTTTTTAATTACTAAGTTTCGTGTTTTCTTGTTTGATAGTATATGATAAGTTCAAGTTTTTTGGGCATTTCACCTTCTTTTGTATGATACTACGTACGACTCGTTCGTCAACTTTGTACGCTGAACTCATCAAGTTACGGTAATAGAGTAGAACGTAGCTAGTTGTTTGACCTGCATGACACTGATTGACATACTTCTTTAGCTGCGCTTCAATCTCCGTATCTACTGCCTTATTTGAATAGCCGTTGTTCACTAAGACCTCCTTTACTCTACAAAATTCAGAGTGTAAAAGTTCATATGTAGAGCATATATATTATATTGCAGAGCATATCTATTAGCATATCTAGCATATCTATTATATTGCAGAGCATGTAGAGCATATCTACTATTCACTATAGTGCTCTTCTCACAATGGCTCTTATCACGCTCACTTTATATTTTGCAGGGCATTCGTTGTTTGCGTTCATTACGTCCCCTGTGTTTGTGGGCTTACGGAAAACACTAGTGGTGAATTTACCATCTCTACTATCCGCTAGGGACCTCTAAAAATGACAACGTTTGTCAATGCTCTTTTCAAAGTGAAACGTAAGACAAGAGTTGTTCTCCAGACTAGCTATCAAGCTTTGTAAATGTTCATTGCTCCGCACTTCTACAAAAAATGTCATCTACATACCTGCAGTAGGTCGAAGGCGCAAGAATTGGTATCATTTAAAGGGATTATACGGGTTTCCGTCCTGAAAGTAAATGCACTCTTTTGCAGTTGTATGAGATTTACACACGTTTAAGACATATAACAGGGACCTCAATGCTCATTTAGTCCATTATTTCAGCAATTATCAGCGTTAAAACTTGGCGTTTTTCGAGACTAGTATCAGATAACGAGTACTTGATCGGCACTACTGTCCACCACTTTTATCTTAAGATCAATTTTAGAGTTTTGAATGATCTGAAAGTCCTACACTGGATCACAAAATTATTATGCAATTCAAAACTGACGGGACTTTGTATTACTACACATGGTTCGTTGAGGTTTTGTGTTTTTGTGGTTTTCTTTTCTCTGGCCTTTAGCGTTGATAATTTGGTGGTGGCGTATTCATTTTTTGGCATGAAAATTCATGAAAAATATAGAATTTTATGGGAAAACTAGGTAACTGCTGCTGTCGTTGGAACAAAACAAGTTTATTTTTCTTTCAAATATTGCTTATTTTACCGGAAATATGCCATACGTGAGGTGTTTTTATTAGCATAAAAGAGATGACTGGCTCTGCCTCAGCCGGTCCTGCAGAAAATACGCGGTGGCATCACCGCGCACTTTGGAATGTCCTTACGTGCAGAAGAGGTCATTTCCAGAAAAATGTGGCTACCGTGGGACTTTTACCACCTTTATAAGTACGTTTTACTATGTAACTCAATTATTCTGGGAAAAACCCGTATAATCCCTTTAAAGCTTTGTTCTCAACAAAACACATGTAGAAGTTAGCGAAGAGTGGCCCCAGAGGCGAACTTATTGCCACACCTTCTTTTTGCAAGTACAGTTTTCCATCTGGACCGCGAAATAGAGATTCGGTGGTGCAGGCACGTAACAGTTTCTCTAAGAGCGCTTTAGATAGCTTTAACGGAGGCAGGTTGTTGCTACGTTTATCGTATACTTCATCAAGAATGATCTTGATGGTATCCTCGATTGGAACGTTAGTGAAAAAGGCTTTCCACGTCGATAGACGCTATGTCGCCCTGTGGCCTCTTAGCCCGCAAGATATCTACAAATTCTTCTACTGATTCTATAGAGTGCTGTGCTGGTATGTACGGTTTTATGATTGTGTTAAGTCGCTTTGCTAAGTTGTAAGTTGGAGTGTGAATCTGCGATATGATTGGCCTTAACAGTTTGCCCGGCTTCTGTGTTTTTACATTGCCATATGCATAACCAGGAGAATACTCACCAGTTATTTTGACAACATGCACACCGCCATTCACCGCATTATAACTGACAATAACTCGATTCACTTTAGCCTTGAGTGCATCAGTAGGGTCTTTTTTCGATAGGTTCAAACTTGCTTTCGTCTCCCAGTATGTCCTGCATTTGAGTATGTTAAGTCCAAGGTTTAGGAATTGGTGCTGCGCTTCGGTGAGATGCACAGAGACATATTGACGTAGCCGTGCATATATGTCTCCAAGAAACTTTCACGCATATATGGCGGCGATCTCAAACTTCGTGAGAGCAAGCAAGGCTACGTCAATCTGTCTTCTGTGCATCTCACCGAAGCGCAGCATCAATTCATAAACCTTGGACTTAACTGTCATACTCAATCGCCCACCAATTCGACTGAGAAGAAGGCGGAGTTAGAATTTCTCTACCAAGATGTTCTCAGACTTGAAAAAGATAAGAAAGTTGAAGTTAGTCCGAATTTGCGCAATGAGCTCATAGGTGAAGGCGCTAAACGACGGGGAAATTCGTAGAGAGCTAATTGACGAAAGAGCTAAGAGAGGCAGCAAAACAGCTCAGAGAAGATGAAAGAATTGTCATCCGGAAGGCCGATAAGTCTTCTGTTTTCGTCATCCCTCGATCGCGATGAGTATTTACAGACAATTCAGAACATACTGGGAGACAAAAAGCAAGTTTGCACCTATCAAAGAAGACCCTACTAATGCACTCAAGGCTAAAGTGAATCGTGCTATTGTCAGTGCTAATGCGGTGAATGGCGGTGTACATTTTGTCAAAATAACTGGTGAGTATTCTCCTGGTTATGCATATGGCAATGTAAAAACACAAGCCGGGCAAACCGTTAAGGCCAATCATATCGCAGATTCACACTCCAACTTACAACTTAGCAAAGCGACCTAACACGTACGGTGGCGCTCGGCGCGCCTCGGCACCACGGCGAGTTCTCTCACGGTGTAATGTGATACCCGCCCGCCTGGGTCTGCCGCCCTCACATCATCACCCCATATGTATCTTTCATCAACACCTAACGGCTACCAGAATTCGGCGGGACGGGGAGGGCGAGAGGGCACGGGTTTTGTTAGTCCTCGAGTAACCGATGTCATTTTACAGCATCAAACCAACCCAAGAGACGTTTTATTAGTGGATCGCCGGCTTAAAACGCGAACATTTTGAGCATTCATGTGACGACGGTGGTCGTGGGAGCCGATTCAGTGGCTGTTAGTTGTATTCTACTGGTCCATATTGCACTGGGCTACAAGTGGAATGATTCAAAACTGTACCAGTTTCTATCGAGCAAGGTGCATTGTGTATTTGAGTATGGGTACGTAAGCCGGTTTTTCTGGGAAATACGTACTGTCTCATTTTGAGCTCTTCATTTTGAGCATCCATGTGACGACGGTGGTCGTTGGAGCCGATTCAGTGGCTGTTAGTTGTATTCTACTGGTCTATATTGCACTGGCTACAAGTGGCATGATTCAAAACTGTACCAGTCTCTATCGAGCAGGATGCATTGTGTATTTGAGTATAGGTACGTAAGCCGGTTTTTATTGGGAAATACGCACAGTCTCATTAAAGAGCGCAAAAACGATTGGTGTGAATGTGACATTGTTAGACTATGTTGATGCATTTCTGTTCAAACAGCTTGCTGATCGGTCATGATAACCTGTTGTCAGATTTTCTGTCTTAGTCTTTGTAACAAATTGTCATGCACCTGTTCGGGCATCAATTAACCACATTTTGCAATGTTTTTTACTTCGGGTCACTTCAGGTCATGTCACCAGGTCGCATTAAGTGACCCCATATCCCCACAAAATAACATTCGTGCCCAGGCAACAGTGTTTGTCTCACATAATTTAAACTCTCATAATTGAATTAGGCTTAAGTACCTACAAATCGCATATCTTGGATTTGTGTATATCTGTGACGTAAGGTCAGGTCGGTTCCGTGACCTCCCCATTATATGTCAATATGAAAATGTGCAAATCCATCCCATTCAGAGAATACGCATTACATCAGGACCAATTATTTCAGCATCATGTTTGTATAGCTCATTCTTGATGACCCTAGGCAACTGTTGCTCAGTGACCCCTACAAGGTCATCTTAGGTCAACTGAGGTCAAAAACAAAACAAAGTGCTCCTTCACATTGGAAAATAACGTTGAAGAATCGCCCGCCCGGTTCCCGATCCAATAAGGGCGTTGTACTGGTTTGTAGGCACATACATATACTTACCGTATCTAAGCGAGGTCCAAAATCCCTACTCCAGCTGGCAAAAACAGCTAAACACCCTGATAATATATACCATATGCTCCATATGTACCGAAAATCTACTCACCAAAATCGTCATACCCAGATCAATGCAGACCCAGCTAAAACACGAAGGAAATATACGGGCTCCTACGGTTCCCATGGCCCAGCAGAAGCGAACATTTTTCCCCGTCAGCAGGCAAGGCTACCGCCAGCGCGTACAGCCCGGCCCTGCCGGGCGAGCGGCTGAGACCCGCGGGCGGCGGAGCACCGCCGCGCCCGGCCCGTCAGTGCCGCCGCCGCAGCGGCGCCACTGACACTGTCGGGTTCCACTGTACACCACTCCACAGTGTTCAAGTGCTGTCACTCAACTAGCGTTTCGTCCCACCACCGGCTATGGTGAGACATCTATCGGGCGATATTTGAACCAATAGTTCCCGGAAGGTAGATGTCCTCGGTGTTCTATTTTTGGAGGTCGCAAGCTTTGGCTGCCACTACTTTGTATGTGGCTGGATACCACGATTTTGGCTGCTGCTAGCTTGGTTCATGACGATGTTCCCTACCCGGGCGAAATTTGGATGTCGCAAGCGTTGGATGGTGCTGTTTTGTATGGTACAAGCATTGAATGCTACAACTTTGAACGCTTCCATATACACCCAAGCTAACACTCTGTGTGTGATCGTGCAAGTAATTTTGGAACCATGAAGTATCTATATTGAGGGTCTGAAGTTTTTCGAGAAGTTTACCGTGTTGAATAACGTCAAAGCATTTGCTAAGGTCAATTAAGCAAAGAAGCGAGATTTTGCCTGAGTCCATGGCCGAAAGCATATGGTCACTGATACAGGTGAGCGCCGTCTCTGTTGAGTGTCGCGGGCGGAAACCGTGTTGGGTAGGAGCAAGAAGATGGTTGGATGAAATGTAATAGTAGAGCTGGCGTTGGGACTGCTCGCTCTGCTATCTTGGCGATAACCGGAAGTATTGAAATGGGACGAAAGTTGGATGGATTTGAAGGGTCGCCGGTTTTATGGATGGGGTACACCAGGGAGTGTTTCCAGGAGGATGGTACGTCGTTGGTCGTGATGCAGGAGTTGACGAGGAAAAGAAGGACGTGACCTATGGAGTTAAAGGCGAGCTTCAGGAGGCGGATGCAAAGTCCGTCAGCACCGCGAGCCGGGGAGTTTCGCATACTAGAAATAATTCGGTGAAGGGCACTGAGACTAACAGGATGCAGCGAGAACGAACACGCGCCCACTCTCGGCAAGCGAGTGGGGAGCGAAAGGGGGCGATTCGATTGGAATCGTTCAATCAAAATTCATTGAATCAAAACATAATTGATTCACCAACAGATCTTTTGATTCATGAATCGTGATTAAATCAAAACTCACATCAAATCAAGGCTGATTGAATCACAAGATTTAGCGATTCAAGTACACTGGTAAATTGTGCAAATACACGCAGTCCCAGTGGCTACATTTATTTATACTTTAATACTATTGCTGTAACAATGTTTTAATGACCATATACATGCATGTTTCCATTTTTATTGATTTGAAATAAATTCACCTCATATATTTCAATGTTGAATCAAACCTGAATCGATTAAAATATTTGTTTTGATTCTTTGAATCGGAAAGAATAAATTCTCAAAATTGTATCCGTGAATCGAACGGTGATTGAATCATTCAGATTCCAAAATGAATCATGATTGAATCGTTCCAAAACAAAGTTGAATCAATAACCAGTCTGGTGTCATGTCCCGCCACGGTGGACTGTTTCCTAGCAAGCGCGAAGCGGCTCGTTCGTCTTTACGTGGTATATGTGGAAAAATCTGAATATGAGCGGGCCCCGGCCCGACCCGTGGCGACGCTTTTGAGAAGCTCATTTCTCTGCAACCACACGTCCGATTGACAAGCTGACCTCTTTGCTGAGTAGCCCCATCCCACCTACCCTGTGTGAGACCGGTGCCGACGCATGTGGGTGACTACCACTGCGCGTGGAGCGTGCCACGTGAGGGGTGTTGAAAAGTGTTTTTCGCAAAAACTCTGCAACGGCTGAGCCGATTATGTGCAAATTTGGTGTGTGGTAAGGGACCCCTCAGCCGCCAATTTTCCACAAGTCAGGGGTGGAGTGCCTCTGCACGTGCGCACGTGCACACCCCTATTTAATATCTCAGGAACGGCTGAACCGATTGCGTTATAATTTGGTGTGTGGTTAGGGGACCCCTCAGCCGCCAATTTTCCACAAATCAGGGTTAGAGTGCCTCTGCACGTGCGCACGTGCTCACGCCTATTCTATATCTCAGGAATGGCTGAGCCGATTGTGTTCAAATTTGGTGTGTGGTTAGAGAGCTCTCAAACGCCAGTTTCCCACAAGTCAGGGATGGGGTACCTCTGCACGTGCGCACGTGCACACCCCTATTCTATATCTCAGGAACGGCTGAGCCGATTGTGTTCAAATCTGGTGTGTGGTTAGGGACCCCTCCGCCGCCGCCTACCCACAAGTCATGGGTGGGGTGCCTCTGCACGTGCGCACGTGCGCGCCTTTTTTGTATCTCAGGAACTACTTGCCCGATTGGGTTGAAATTCACCATACATTTATTTCGCGCTCGCTCGTTCATCACCAACTACGGCGCCTTACTGGTTTATAATGTTCACACGGACGAGTGGACACTAGGGTGTTTCATTTTGCACTTGTTGTTAGGAATCAATTGGCACCCTAGCTTTCCTGGTTCCGTTTTGCATGTGGATTCCGAAAATGAAGTCCGTTTTTGCCGCAAATGAGTGCTAAGGGTGGCTCATTTGCCTTCTTTCGTGGCATTATCGCCCTTGCGGCCATCCTAAGCGGTTTCTGGAGTCCAGGAAATGCGCTCACATTCTAACCTTAAAGGGATTATACGGGTTTTTCCCAGAATAATTGAGTTACATAGTAAAACGTACTTATAAAGGTGGTAGAAGTCTCACGGTAGCCACATTTTTCTGGAAATGACCTCTTCTGCACGTAAGGACATTCCAAAGTGCGCGGTGATGCCACCGCGTATTTTCTGCAGGACCGGCTGAGGCAGAGCCAGGCATCTCTTTTATGCGAATAAAAGCGCCTTACTTATGGCATATTTCTGGTAAAATAAGCAATATTTGAAAGAAAATAAACTTGTTGTGTTCCAACGACACCAGCAGTTACCTAGTTTTCACAAAATTCTATATTTTCATGAATTTTCATGCCAAAAAATTAATACGCCACCACCAAATTCTCAACGCTAAAGGCCAGAGAAAAGAAAACCACAACAACACAAAACCTCAACGAACAGTGTGTAGTAATACAAAGTCCCGTCAGTTTTGAATTGCATAATAATTTTGTGATCCAGCGTAGGACTTGCAGATAATTCAAAACTCTAAAATTGATCTTAAGATTAAAGTGGTGGACAGTAGTGCCGATCAAGTACTCGTTATCTGATACTAGTCTCGAAAAACGCCCAAGTTTTAACGCTGATAATTGCTGAAATAATGGACTAAATGAGCATTGAGGTCCCTGTTATATGTCTTAAACGTGTTAAAAGCTCATACAACTGCAAAAGAGTGTATTTACTTTCAGGACGGAAACCCGTATAATCCCTTTAAAGGGTGTTTGCGTCATCAACATGTTAAATGACACCTTGTGCTCGAAATTATACCCAGGTCATGTCAGGTCACGGACCTGTGGCGGCATTTTTAAGTCATGGTGCTCATTTTGTCAAATTTTCGCGTCCAGGAAGGCAATAATTTTACTAATCATGCATAGAAAGGGAACGAACATATCAACAATCGTTCGAATTCTAGAACAAAAGGTTCAGGAACAAAAGGGGCAGCTGACTGCCGCCTTTGACACAAGAATGTTTTAAAATATAACTACTATTCTGTTAATTGTTGGATAATTTTATTCCAATGTATAGGCTAACTTTTGTTCCTCTTCGTTTTTTTTTCAACGATAGATCCAAAAATATGTTGTCCTTTTCGAAATAGCTGAGAGATTTATCGTGCTTATGTTTATTATTCCCTAAAATAAAAACATTCTAGGGAAGCGGAAATGAAGCAGAAGCCACGATATCTGAAGTGCGTATGAATCCGAGTTATTTGGTGGCCCCGTAGCAGGGACTCGTCTAACATGTTAACTGCGGGGCAAAACCCCGCAGTAACAGCTCCTGCCCTCCCCCCAGTCTAGGCAAAAACTGGCCACTGGGGGGGGGGGGGGGGGAGTTTAAACAGGTGTCATAATTGTTGGCGAGATGCACATTTTAACTGTTCTGTGCAAGTTATATGCCAGGGATGTAGGATCTTATTCAGCTGAGGTGGCTTCAACCCCCCCCCCCCCCCAACTTGGACAAGGAACTGAGTCAAATCCGGGGATAAATTTTTATTTTTGTGGATTTTCATGGTACATTAAGCGATTTTTGCCAGCCCCCTCCCCCCAACTTTGCTAGAGAAGCTACATCCCTGTTATAGACCATCGACCAGATGCACACACATATACAATATACATATATAGTTATTCTAACTGATCCATGACAGATGATATATAATGACAATCATAACTGAAACGATGTTTTATATTCTAGGTATTAGCAAAGCTTAACATGTCAAGTATCATGATCACTGCGAGATGCTGAAAATAAAAGAAAACACCCAGGAGCGGAAACAAACACAGGTCAAATATGCCTATTTTTCAATAAAAGCATGCGCATTTTTCTATGACACAATCACTGCTAGCTTTGCAGAATTGATTCCAGTTTTTGAAAGTCGCACAGCTTAAACATATTCACTTACCCAGTTTTCAGCATATATTTTGGAACTTAGTTGAACTGGACAAAAGCATGGATAAGTATTGGACATTACTCCAAAACCTGAAGCTAAGTACTGACTAATGAATGAATGTCATGTCATATTCATTTGAACCTTCCTACAAGGAAAACCAATAAAGTGATGAATAGCTAATAGTAATGTAGGCATTTTTAAACTATGGTGTATATTTCATGTAGGTATATATGTCATTTTCAAGCAAATTTGAAAATTTAACACACTGGTCCATTCTGGCTGTCATCTGTCAACAAAATTAACCCGCCCTGGACTGGGGTCTCAGCCGAACACCATTGACTGGGGTGTGGGGGGGGGGGGTGAGGATCTTCCGAACCTATGATCGCAGCGAGACGCGCAAGGCGGCAATCGAAAACTCTGAATGAGACGCATCCAAAGCATACACAACATTATCAAAATAAGGTCAGGTGTCAGGCAACGGTCAGGTCAAATGTCAAAATTGAGATATTTTAGTTTTTTGGGCTACACTTTCCATCCATAGCCTTAGATTGAGACCATTATCGCACAAAGCGCTCTCAAAGGTATACTACATATCTCGAATAAGCAAAAGTGAAATTGTAAGCAAAGGTCACAGTCAGGATCAAGTCACAAAAGGTCACTATTGGCAAGAGGTCTACGAACGTCATGCGACACATATTATATGGGTTATTTTACACGTATAATTCGATAGTAGCAACCATTTTCACAATCTGACACCATATAAGGTCAAGGTCAGGTCACAAAAGGTCAAAATCTGAAATTGATAAATATAAATAAAAAAGGCCAGTTTTGTCTCAGGAATAGTACTTGCGTCTATTTGCTTGTATCTGGTCATTAAATGCCAAAAAACGCAATTTCAAAACATGACGTCATGAGTTACTCATACTTAGGGAGCCATAAGTCAGGCAAAATATTACTTTTAAATTTGGGTTGTGTATTGTCCACATCTGGGTCTTCATATATATGAAAACTAGTTTTGCAGAATTGATTCCATCTTTAAAAGTCGCAAAGCTTAAAGATATTCACTTACCCAGTTTGCATATTTAGATATATAGACATTTTGTCTTCTCTGTGTTTCGACCCCGAAGATCAACGAATCTTCCGTTTTTTAATAGGTTTGCAAATTTTTATTTTGAGGGCATTTTGTTTTTAAATGCATTTTTAGAGGTAAAAAAAAAAAAAATTGTACAAATAGCCAATTTGTAGCACTTGCCATTTGGTATCCTTTGACGTTTTTCGATTGCATTTTGCTCAAAATATGGCATTTGTACGCCCTGCTAAAGTTTAGCTGATTTTTGTGTCAAAACTCGTGTGTAGTGACATTACTAAATTCGCTATATCTCGAGAAAAAAATGTGACGAAATTTGCTTCATGTTTGCACAGAAGACGTCTAATTGATGTAGGAGAAGGTACTTCAAGTTTCCCGTCGATAGCGCTATTTATTTTTGAGCTAATGCGAAAGTTCGTCAGGGAGGGTGCGGGGGGGGGGGGGGGGGGGAGGGAACGCCCCCCCCCTCAGCCAATGGCGGGTTAAGCCTGCCCACCCCAGTCAAATTTTCTTTGACGAGTCCCTGCCCCGGGGTGCGACGTTCGTCTGTCCTTGGTGAGTAAGCCGTATACGGTATAGCTTCCATGAGTTTGTTTGACTAGCTACATGCTTTTGTAAACGCGTAAATGCTATAATTTGTTTTAACCCTGTTCCTGTCCGGGGGGGGGGGGGAATCGCCCCTCCGGAGGTTTTTCGGGTGCTGCACATTCATTATTGAAGCTAAGATCTTCAAACTTGCTGACTTTTCCTATCTTTTCATGGCGCATCTGATAGTGTATTTTTTCTTCAAAAAAGCTGCCTCAAAGGCGGCTCCAGGAGCACTTTTTGGGAGGCATGTTCGGGTGTTTTTGATACCAAAGGTTTACATGGTTAAACACTCGTGGAGGGTTTATTTTTTTGCTGCAAAATAAAAACAAAAATAGATACTAGTAGACAATTGCAAGGGCTTTCAGGTGGCTATCTCGAGTTTTCAAAATGTTGATTACAAAATTTCGAAATTTTGAAAAATACATTTTTTCCCTTACATTTGTATAAAATTTCCATTTTTCTCAAAATCGCAAAATGTCAGACACGTCCCCGATATATGATACCAGTATATGTACACAAAATTCAAGTCGATATCTTGAAAACTGATAAAGTTATAACCCGAAAACTGCCGGAAGTTCGTGCTAACCACGAAGGGTTGATTTCCGCTTCCGCTAATTACCGAGCCGTGAGATTTCTCGTCAACTTACTAGACAAATTTACATTTGACCCGGTCCGACCCGGCCCGACCCGGCCATACAGACGCTTTTTGAAAGCTAATAACTTTGCAACCACAGCTTCGATTGAGATTGGGTTTTCCCCATTGGATAGGTCCATCAAATAAATGGTGTTTTTGGTATAATCGTTCTGATAGAGGTGGTACCACAGTGCGTGGCAGTTGACACACGCGAACGTCGAAATGAACAAAAAACCTTGGGAAAAATTATTCTTGATCAAAAATGGCTATAAAGCATAAATATTAATTTATACGCTGAAGCATGCAGCGCTCAGGACGTACTCTCTTTCGGCGGATTTGAGAAAGGAATCATGAACAATTGAATGCAACTTATTTTTATGTTGGCATGCACTGAGGCCTGGAAATTGTTCTGGAGGACTAACATGACTGTGTTACTACCACGTGTGCTCCTTTACCGTTTCATATTTCAAACCTGTTTTAGCTTTACCAGAGCGCGCTCGCTCGGTCATCGCCCAAAAAGGCGTTTTACTGGTATCTCAATAACTACGAAACGCAGCGACAAGCGGAATGCTTGTCGCTGCGAAATGTTTTTGATGGAATGAAGGGTAAAGTAGCGCCGACCCGGACAGAGTGCCCAGTCACTATTTCCGCAGTCACCTCAAGGGGTCATCCGCGGTTACGAACATTTTTGGGCAATAACTCTTGACATGTTATAGATAGAGAGCTTAAACTGGTACCAATGTGTTTGTTTCGTCAATACGCGTCTTATAATATGCAACATGACCTAATGTGGCCACCATGACATTGACCATGACCTTGACCTAAGGTGAAATTGTCAAATTGACCTTACCAGGTCAAACTTGATACATTGTTATGCGTCTTGAAGAGAGAAGCACGATAGTGGTAAAATTGTTGTTCTATATAGACTATTCATAGGTAAAAAGTTATTCACAAAAACATATGATGGACATTTCGGTACATTTGACCTCGTTTGACCTTGAAGATATTGACCCTAGGTCATGAAAATTACATAAAACACTTTTTTTTGGTGGGTCTTTCCTACCCACCAAATTTGACAGTGGGTAGGTTGGATGACAGGGTAGGTTGGATGGGGTTGCTCAGCAAAGAAGTCTGTTTGTCAATCGGACGTGTGGTTGCAGAGATATGAGCTTCTCAAAAGCGTCGCCACTGGTCGGGCCGGGCCGGGCCGGGCCGCTCATATTCAGATTTTCCCCATATACCACGGAAGGACGAGCGAGCGCTTCACGCTCGCTCGTAATTATGATTTGGCTATGGATCTAACCAGGGCTGCGGAGTCGACATAATTTTAGTAACTCCGTCTCCGACTCCAACTCCGGGCTGAAAAAATCGACTCCGACTCCTACTCCGACTACAACTCCGACTCCGGCCTATATCCCTCACTGTATATATATATATATATCCGTAGGCCGGATTCGGAGTTGGAGTCGGAGTCGGAGTCGGAGTCAGAGTCGATTTTTTCATCACTGTATATTTTTTTTTTGTATCCCTCACTGTATATATATCCGCAGGCCGGAGTCGGAGTTGGAGTCGGAGTCGGAGTCGGAGTCGATTTTTTCAGCCCGGAGTCGGAGTCGGAGACGGAGTTGCTAAAATTATGTCGACTCCGCAGCCCTGGTTAGATCCATAGCCAAATCATAATTACGAGCGAGCGTGAAGCGCTCGCTCGTCCTTCCGTGGTATATGGGAAAAATCTGAATATGAGCGGCCCGGCCCGACCCGGCCCGGCCCGACCAGTGGCGACGCTTTTGAAAAGCTCATATCTCTGCAACCACACGTCCGATTGACAAGCAGACTTCTTTGCTGAGCAGCCCCATCCAACCTTTCCTGTTTGAGACCGGTGCTGACTCATGTGGATGACTACCACTGTGCGTGGCGCGTGCCGCGTGAGGGGTGTTGAAAAGTGGTTTCTCGCAAAAACTCCGCAACAGCTGAGCCGATTGTGTTCAAATTTGGCGTGTGGTTAGGAACCTCTCAGCTGCCACTTTCCCACAAGTCAGGGGTGGGGTGCCTCTGCACGTGCGCACGTGCACACCCCTATTATATATCTCAGGAACGGCTGAGCCGATTGTGGAACGGCTGAGCCGATTGTGTTAAATTTGGTGTGTGTTTAGGGACCTCTCAATCGCCGCCTTTCCACAAGTCAGGGGTGGGGTGCCTCTGGACGTGCGCGCGTGCACACCCCTATTCTATATCTCACGAACGGCTGAGCCGATTATGTTCGAATTTGGTGTGTGGTTAGGGACCCCTCAGCCGCCACTTTCCCGCAAGTCAGGGGTGGGGAGACTGCACGTGCGCACGTGCACACCCCTATTATTTATCTCAGGAACGGCTGCGCCGATCGTGCTCTAATTTGGTGTGTGGTTACGGACCTCTCTGCCGCCGCCTTTCCACAAGGCACAAATCAGGGGTGGGGTGTCTCTGCGCGTGCGCACGTGTTCACCCCTATTATATATCTCAGTAACGGCTGAGCCGATTGTGTTCAAATTTGGTGTGTGGTTGGGGTCCTCTTAGTCGCCACATTCCCACAAGTCAGGGATGAGGTGCCTCTGCACGTGCGCACGTGTTCACCTTTTTTGTATCTCAGAAACTACTTGCCCGATCGAGTTGAAATTCACCATACATTTCGTTCGCGCTCGCTCGTTCATCGCCGACTACGGCGCCTTACTGGTACATATGTCATTGTATCCTTCAATAATTATTTGCTATGACAATATAGTTAATACGTTAGTCGTAGCATTATATTCAATTGTTCAATGGACACAAAACAATCGTCGACGGAATAACGGTGGTCAACGGATTCGTTGTGAACCTGACTTTAGGCGAAACTATCTTAAAACAAATTGATAACATTTACGCGTTTACACAAACATGCAGCTGGTCAAACAAACTCATGCAAGCTATACCGTATACGGCTTACTCACCATCGACAGACGAACGTCGCACCGCAGGCACGCCAAATAGCTGGGATTCATATGAATTTGAAGTTAGGGTGGCTTCTGCTTCATTTTCGCTTCCCTAAAATGTTTTTTTTAAAGGAAATAATAAACATCATAAAACACAATAAATATCTCAGCTATTTCGCAAATACCCAATTTTTTGGATCTATCGTTGAGGAAACGAAGAAGAACAAAAGTTAGCCTATATATTGGAATACAGCAGAATAATATAACTATATTGTAAAACATTCTTGAGTCAAAAGTGGCAGTCAGCTACGCCTATTGTTCCTGAACCTTTTGTTCTAGAATCCGAACGATTGTTGATATGTTCGTTCCCTTTCTATGCATGTTTAGTAAAATTATTGCCTTCCTGAACGCGAAAATGTGAAAAAATGAGCACCATGACTTAAAAATGCCGTCACAGGTCAGTGACCTGACATGACCTGGGGCTGGGTATAATTTACGAGCACAATATATCATTAAACATGTTTGTGACGCAAACACCCTTTTAGGTTAGGATGTGATCGCGTTTCCTGGACTTATATCCAGAAACCGCTTAGGATGGCCGCAAGGGCGATAATGCCAGGAAAAAGACAAATAAGCCACCCTTAGCACTCATTTGCGGCAACAACAGACTTTATTTTCGGAATCAGCATGAAAAACGGAACCAGAAAAAAAACGGTGCCTTTTGATTCCTAACAACAAGTGTAAAATGAAACACCCTAGTGGACACCTCACGTCCTCACACGCCTGATTTGGAAGTATACATACTGGGTTCTGCTGCTCGCCAATCATAAGTGCCACGAGCAGTGATCTTATCTGATAAGAGACCTGGCTCCCAGCTCGGTCGGCTGCAGCTCACGTCCTCACACGCCTGATTTGGAAGCATACATACTGGGTTCTGCTGCTCGCCGATCATAAGTGCCACGAGCAGTGATCTTATCTGATAAGAGACCTGGCTCCCAGCTCGGTCGGCTGCAGCTCACGTCCTCACACGCCTGATTTGGAAGCATACATACTGGGTTCTGCTGCTCGCCGATCATAAGTGCCACGAGCAGTGATCTTATCTGATAAGAGACCTGGCTCCCAGCTCGGTCGGCTGCACCTCACGTCCTCACACGCCTGATTTGGAAGTATACATACTGGGTTCTGCTGCTCGCCGATCATAAGTGCCACGAGCAGTGATCTTATCTGATAAGAGACCTGGCTCCCAGCTCGGTCGGCTGCACCTCACGTCCTCACACGCCTGATTTGGAAGTATACATACTGGGTTCTGCTGCTCGCCGATCATAAGTGCCACGAGCAGTGATCTTATCTGATGAGACCTGGCTCCCAGCTCGGTCGGCTGCAGCTCACGTCCTCACACGCCTGATTTGGAAGCATACATACTGGGTTCTGCTGCTCGCCGATCATAAGTGCCACGAGCAGTGATCTTATCTGATAAGAGACCTGGCTCCCAGCTCGGTCGGCTGCACCTCACGTCCTCACACGCCTGATTTGGAAGTATACATACTGGGTTCTGCTGCTCGCCGATCATAAGTGCCACGAGCAGTGATCTTATCTGATAAGAGACCTGGCTCCCAGCTCGGTCGGCTGCACCTCACGTCCTCACACGCCTGATTTGGAAGTATACATACTGGGTTCTGCTGCTCGCCGATCATAAGTGCCACGAGCAGTGATCTTATCTGATAAGAGACCTGGCTCCCAGCTCGGTCGGCTGCAGCTCACGTCCTCACATCGCCTGATTTGGAAGCATACATACTGGGTTCTGCTGCTCGCCGATCATAAGTGCCACGAGCAGTGATCTTATCTGATAAGAGACCTGGCTCCCAGCTCGGTCGGCTGCAGCTCACGTCCTCACACGCCTGATTTGGAAGCATACATACTGGGTTCTGCTGCTCGCCGATCATAAGTGCCACGAGCAGTGATCTTATCTGATAAGAGACCTGGCTCCCAGCTCGGTCGGCTGCACCTCACGTCCTCACACGCCTGATTTGGAAGTATACATACTGGGTTCTGCTGCTCGCCGATCATAAGTGCCACGAGCAGTGATCTTATCTGATAAGAGACCTGGCTCCCAGCTCGGTCGGCTGCACCTCACGTCCTCACACGCCTGATTTGGAAGTATACATACTGGGTTCTGCTGCTCGCCGATCATAAGTGCCACGAGCAGTGATCTTATCTGATAAGAGACCTGGCTCCCAGCTCGGTCGGCTGCAGCTCACGTCCTCACATCGCCTGATTTGGAAGCATACATACTGGGTTCTGCTGCTCGCCGATCATAAGTGCCACGAGCAGTGATCTTATCTGATAAGAGACCTGGCTCCCAGCTCGGTCGGCTGCAGCTCACGTCCTCACACGCCTGATTTGGAAGCATACATACTGGGTTCTGCTGCTCGCCGATCATAAGTGCCACGAGCAGTGATCTTATCTGATAAGAGACCTGGCTCCCAGCTCGGTCGGCTGCAGCTCACGTCCTCACACGCCTGATTTGGAAGCATACATACTGGGTTCTGCTGCTCGCCGATCATTAGTGCCACGAGCAGTGATCTTATCTGATAAGAGACCTGGCTCCCAGCTCGGTCGGCTGCAGCTCACGTCCTCACACGCCTGATTTGGAAGCATACATACTGGGTTCTGCTGCTCGCCGATCATAAGTGCCACGAGCAGTGATCTTATCTGATAAGAGACCTGGCTCCCAGCTCGGTCGGCTGCAGCTCACGTCCTCACACGCCTGATTTGGAAGTATACATACTGGGTTCTGCTGCTCGCCAATCATAAGTGCCACGAGCAGTGATCTTATCTGATAAGAGATCTGGCTCCCAGCTCGGTCGGCTGCAGCTCACGTCCTCACACGCCTGATTTGGAAGCATACATACTGGGTTCTGCTGCTCGCCGATCATAAGTGCCACGAGCAGTGATCTTATCTGATAAGAGACCTGGCTCCCAGCTCGGTCGGCTGCAGCTCACGTCCTCACATCGCCTGATTTGGAAGCATACATACTGGGTTCTGCTGCTCGCCGATCATAAGTGCCAAGAGCAGTGATCTTATCTGATAAGAGACCTGGCTCCCAGCTCGGTCGGCTGCAGCTCACGTCCTCACACGCCTGATTTGGAAGCATACATACTGGGTTCTGCTGCTCGCCGATCATAAGTGCCACGAGCAGTGATCTTATCTGATAAGAGACCTGGCTCCCAGCTCGGTCGGCTGCAGCTCACGTCCTCACACGCCTGATTTGGAAGTATACATACTGGGTTCTGCTGCTCGCCGATCATAAGTGCCACGAGCAGTGATCTTATCTGATAAGAGACCTGGCTCCCAGCTCGGTCGGCTGCACCTCACGTCCTCACACGCCTGATTTGGAAGTATACATACTGGGTTCTGCTGCTCGCCGATCATAAGTGCCACGAGCAGTGATCTTATCTGATGAGACCTGGCTCCCAGCTCGGTCGGCTGCAGCTCACGTCCTCACACGCCTGATTTGGAAGCATACATACTGGGTTCTGCTGCTCGCCGATCATAAGTGCCACGAGCAGTGATCTTATCTGATAAGAGACCTGGCTCCCAGCTCGGTCGGCTGCACCTCACGTCCTCACACGCCTGATTTGGAAGTATACATACTGGGTTCTGCTGCTCGCCGATCATAAGTGCCACGAGCAGTGATCTTATCTGATAAGAGACCTGGCTCCCAGCTCGGTCGGCTGCACCTCACGTCCTCACACGCCTGATTTGGAAGTATACATACTGGGTTCTGCTGCTCGCCGATCATAAGTGCCACGAGCAGTGATCTTATCTGATAAGAGACCTGGCTCCCAGCTCGGTCGGCTGCAGCTCACGTCCTCACATCGCCTGATTTGGAAGCATACATACTGGGTTCTGCTGCTCGCCGATCATAAGTGCCACGAGCAGTGATCTTATCTGATAAGAGACCTGGCTCCCAGCTCGGTCGGCTGCAGCTCACGTCCTCACACGCCTGATTTGGAAGCATACATACTGGGTTCTGCTGCTCGCCGATCATAAGTGCCACGAGCAGTGATCTTATCTGATAAGAGACCTGGCTCCCAGCTCGGTCGGCTGCAGCTCACGTCCTCACACGCCTGATTTGGAAGCATACATACTGGGTTCTGCTGCTCGCCGATCATTAGTGCCACGAGCAGTGATCTTATCTGATAAGAGACCTGGCTCCCAGCTCGGTCGGCTGCAGCTCACGTCCTCACACGCCTGATTTGGAAGCATACATACTGGGTTCTGCTGCTCGCCGATCATAAGTGCCACGAGCAGTGATCTTATCTGATAAGAGACCTGGCTCCCAGCTCGGTCGGCTGCAGCTCACGTCCTCACACGCCTG
This sequence comes from Chirona hameri, assembly GCA_036785665.1. Taxonomy (NCBI): domain Eukaryota; kingdom Metazoa; phylum Arthropoda; class Thecostraca; order Balanomorpha; family Balanidae; genus Chirona; species Chirona hameri. Next base: position 18,966 of record JAXIVJ010005025.1, read on the forward strand.
ATTTGGAAGTATACATACTGGGTTCTGCTGCTCGCCAATCATAAGTGCCACGAGCAGTGATCTTATCTGATAAGAGATCTGGCTCCCAGCTCGGTCGGCTGCAGCTCACGTCCTCACACGCCTGATTTGGAAGCATACATACTGGGTTCTGCTGCTCGCCGATCATAAGTGCCACGAGCAGTGATCTTATCTGATAAGAGACCTGGCTCCCAGCTCGGTCGGCTGCAGCTCACGTCCTCACATCGCCTGATTTGGAAGCATACATACTGGGTTCTGCTGCTCGCCGATCATAAGTGCCAAGAGCAGTGATCTTATCTGATAAGAGACCTGGCTCCCAGCTCGGTCGGCTGCAGCTCACGTCCTCACACGCCTGATTTGGAAGCATACATACTGGGTTCTGCTGCTCGCCGATCATAAGTGCCACGAGCAGTGATCTTATCTGATAAGAGACCTGGCTCCCAGCTCGGTCGGCTGCAGCTCACGTCCTCACACGCCTGATTTGGAAGTATACATACTGGGTTCTGCTGCTCGCCGATCATTAGTGCCACGAGCAGTGATCTTATCTGATAAGAGACCTGGCTCCCAGCTTAGGTATGTACTCACTTGTATGTAGTTAAGAGCACCTATCGTTGGGACGTTAGACATGACATAGTTTCAAAATGACGAATCATCCCACCGTAGGCATGCCGAGAGAAAACAATTCACCATCGAATACTCGGTTGGGTAGCTTAAACACATTACCGCTATATTCGTGTTTAGCCTTGTGACACGACCAAACCTTGAGCACACCCGATGATGACACTCCCGGTTAACTGATCGTGGGTGCCGATAGTGGGAGGCTTGGGAAAATAGTTGCTCTTGTATTGGTTGTCCGTTTACCAGGTTGTTTGTAAGTTTCAATCAATTTGGCTGCGTTAAACGCTAATATTATAAGGACGTTTGTCTTTTTAACATTCTTCTTTCAGTTTTGTCAGCCCACCTCTGTTCACATCTCAGCTGTACACTGTATCTATCTGTGCCCACTGTGTATCTCACTGTGCCCGGTTGGCACATGATTTTCGCGGCTGTATGGCACCTCACTAGTGATGTCATTTTCCAAAAAGTTCCTGACCGATTCCAAACCGATACCGAATGGGAGGCATTTCGGTTGACCGAATACCGACCGATTTGGGTTGAAGCCAAACATGTCCAAAATTTGACCGATTTTCCAATGTTATACTTATTTATGTAGGTACACACTGGTAAAAATAGCTTTATTTAACATCATAAAACACACATGTTCAGTTTCCAAAAAGACAGTATAATTGTGAAAAAAGGAACCAAATACATTTACAAAGCAAAGTAGTGGATGCTGCAAGCAAGACCGAAAGCAAATTGGAAACAGGATGGAAAAATGTGACCTCAATTATTTTATATTAATTTGCAGCATAATACATATTACGTAAATACATACATAGGAACAAATATATTTTATCTGCCCCAAGTTGGAGGGGCATACTATGGTTACTGGTTTGTGCTTGCTACTTAAGATGGTATACAATACTCATTTTTTAAGGACCTCACTTCCTCTTGTGAGCAATATCTTCAATCTTGATATAATAATGATGTGTTCTGTTTAGTATTTACATTAATTGATTGAATTTGGAGCAAAATTGCTGGATATAATGTGTAAAAGTGTGAAAAAGTGAATTGTTTAAGATTAGGCTGACCGAAAAGTGTTCACAAATTTATAAGCCTGACTTGACCGACCGATTACCAAATCGGTCACAACATGTTTTCGGTTACCAAAATTTCGGTAACCGATTGACACCACTACACCTCACACACGCGAACGGCGAGCCTGAGACAAGCTGCCGTGCAGCTGTCAGCGGCACCCGGAGACGGCACAACAACCATCCCAGACCAAGTCGAACCCAACAGAAGCTTCTGGAGCCTCTGCAGCTTCCAAGGCTTCAGCAGCCGTCTGCAGCTGACAGCTTGTGAATGGCTGCCGGCATGGGTTCTCATCCGGGTAGGATCGAGACGCTGTGGGCGGCGCGGCAGCCGACCGAGCTGTCTGAGCTGCAGCCGGACCGAGCTGTCTGAGCTGCAGCCGACCGAGTTGTCTGAGCTGCAGCCGACCGAGCTGTCTGAGCTGCAGCCGACCGAGCTGTCTGAGCTGCAGCCGACCGAGCTGTCTGAGCTACAGCCGACCGAGCTGTCTGAGCTGCAGCCGACCGAGCTGTCTGAGCTGCAGCCGACCGAGCTGTCTGAGCAGCAGCCGACCGAGCTGTCTGAGCTGCAGCCGACCGAGCTGTCTGAGCTGCAGCCGACCGAGCTGTCTGAGCTGCAGTCGGATCGGTCTCGATGCTGCACGGTCCCCCAGTGGGGTCTACTCCTGTGCGTGACCGTGCAGGCCACTGGTGGAACGATGGACACTCCCTACACTTCCGCTGAATCCTCACTGAACGCACTATAGCTGCAGAAGGCGAAACAGAAATCAGCACAATCGGCTCCCGACTCCCGAGGCTCCCTCCATTAAATACGCATGTGGTACCAGAATCACACCACTGAAACATGGCAACGCCCGACAGCAGGGGACTCGGTAAGCGCCACCCAGGCACTACTTGTACCTACTTATACTAAGCGTATTTAATACGCATTGAGTCCTGCCTTCCACATACATAAAGGTGTCGTGATGAAGCAGTCTATGAGCTCGTCACGTCCACAGTGCGGCACCAGGGCTGCCGGCCCCCAGCCGGTTCACCGCCTGTTCTGTTCACCGCCTGTTCTGTTCCCGTGTACACATGCGGTAATGTGCGGTATGACTTTTGCAATAAATACCACCTACCGCAACAGTTTCTTTGTGTTCCGTGCTGGGCACATTTCCCATATGATGTTCTCAGATTGGAGGTAGTCAATGAAAAGATTAAAACGGCGGTGACATATGCATGACATTTATTCTGAAAATGACGAGCTTAAAGTGTAGTGTATATTCCAGTGTAGACAAGTTACAAAAGGGAGATAATAATAACTTCTACGCTACCTTCCCGATTGAAAAGACTGCAAGTGGATTGGAACTGTATTCAGCCATCTTGAACTGACGCTGAGCCATGTTCAACGGATCTCTAACCAGGACAAGTCCGCGTCCGGCCGCAAGCACAGAACGAGTCAGCACAAGCACGAAGCTACAAGCACTACACGAGTCCGCGGTCGGCCGTCCAATTGCCAGCAGAAAAGTATAATTGAGCTCCGACATTACCGGCGCTCAGAATGCACCGGGACCGAAGTCCGTCGATTATAATGAGGCGAACATGGGGAATGGTAGTGGCATGGTAACGTTGAAAAGCAAGCACAGCAGCTCGCGACACTACATTTACATTTACCCGCTCGCGCCGCGCGTTCCTGTGTGCTTTAAATCGCTGATTGACTGTATCGACTGTATCTGCTGATTGTATCACTTTCACTGTGTTGTATGTGTTGGATCATGGGCCATGCTAGCTATGACTAGGTGCAGAATACCCACTATGTGGACGCTCCTTGAAATACATGAACTTGAACTTGAACTTGAACTACACATATGTATGTCTTAACGAGCTTTGGGAAGATGGCATTCTCCCAGAACTTTACACACTTGGTACACAGCTCATTGCTATAGTTGCGGTTCGTGCGCAGTTCCACGATGCGGACACGTCTGCTTTTTTTCAAAGTCAGGGTGCGCCACACAAAAGAAGGCACGCTCTGCCCCGGTCAGCGTCATCAACATCTGGAGCTGAGTCCGGTACTTTGCAGCCACATTTCCGCTCACAAGAATGTACTTCGTAAAGTTCTTTTCGCTGATCGGACATTTCACTTCGACAATGCAGCCGTTGGGTGTGAGCCCGTCGGGCGACGCACCAAGCACTGGGTACTCCGGGTTCAACACCAAACCCGAGGCACGCACATTAACACCGAGCTCTGCTTCCACCTGTGCTAGAACCAGCGGCTCTAGTTTGCGGCCCCTGAGCATCGCCGCACTGTCCCTCGGCCGAGAAGCGCCGACGATGTTCGACACCAGTGTGCCCTCGGTGGTCCCACAATGCGCCGCACCGTACGCATTCGACGCCGTCACGCGCCCGAACCGCATAGCGTGCCAAAGCGACGAATCGCTTTGACCCTTCGTCTCCGCTTCTACACGCAAGCACAGGGCTGACGACATTCGAGCGGAGCAAAAGGACAGAAATGATGCTGCAGACAGAAGTTCACCTTCGTCCGCACCATAATTTCTGGACACGAAGGTGTGTAGTAGCTGGTCCACACCCAGCTCCCTAACACTACAACGATCCCCTCTGTCGCCGAAATGATCGAAGAGCAGACCAGTGCAGTTTCTGGAGGAGCCCGCTTGAATTACATCAGTCAGGAAGTCCACCCCTGTTGTAAAATGTGCATTCAGCCGTCTCCGCTTTGGCATAAGCGCTGCTGCGTCGGCGGTCTCGAGTTCCGCTGGGACACACGAAAGACGGGCATTCTTCCAGTACGACTCCGTACTGGTTACACTACCCAGAGCTTTTGCTGTGCAGCCATCCAAGAAGAGCAGCCACATGCTTGCAACCACCAGCGGCCGCCACACAGTCCAGGCCGCCTGCACTAACAATGCGCTCCTTCGTCTCGTCGATGGAGACCTGGACGGCGTAGACCCTGCTCTTTACGCGTGTCTCGGGTACCCTGGCGTAGATGGTACAGGTGGTCCCGTCACGATTTAGCTGGACATACCCAACCGCATCGGAGCTGTAGTTCTCTCCTTTCGACCTGCCGGTGGCAACATGAGACAAATATCAGCAAATAAAAAACACTCTTGATCGTGTTGCCTGTGAGTGGTAAAATGCTGTCAAAGCCTGCTCCTGCCCAGGGGCAGGTCAGTCTGAAATTGCACTGACACCATGAGTGGCCCACCTTAGCTTGGCGTTGAACAGAAACATATAAATGCATGCCGTATACACTATACAGGTTAAAGCACTCGCAGATACTGCACCGCATTACACATGTACATTGCGGTGCAGTCTGCTTCCAGGCATGCCGTATACACTATACAGGTTAACCTGCGCGGCGCTGGGGTCTCCATCCGAACGTGCGGCGCTGGGGGGGGTAAATTTTACCCCCCCTCGTATCTTCCGAACCAATAACCGCAGTGAGACGCGCAAGGCGGCGATCGAAAGCTCTCAGTGAGAAAAATCGACGCATACCCGAAATTCTTAAAATAAGGTCTTATGTCAGGTCACGGTCAGGTCAAGTGTCATAATTTAAGTATTTGGGTTTTTGGGCTATACTTTCCATCCAAAGTCTTATGTTGCAACTATTATCTCACAAAGTGCTCCCAAATGTATAATGCATCTGCTGCATAAGTAAAAGTGAAATTGTAAGCAAAGGTCAAGGTCAAGGTCAGGTCACAAAATGTCACAGGTCTACGAAAGCCATGCGACACATGTTGTTTGGGTTATTTTACACGTAGTATTCGATAGAAACAGCCATTTTCACAGCCTGACCCCATATAATGGCCCCTCAGGTCGAGGTCAGGTCACAATACGGACAATATTTTTAATTGATTAATCTAAATAAACATTACATGTTTCTAGACTAGTTTTGTCTTAGAAATACAGTGGTGGCATGCATTTGTCACTATTACTGTAACGGGTTTTCGCTTCTGGAAAGTTCTGCAATATGTCTTGCAACATTGCAACATTTTTTTAAAACTCTTTTTCTGGTTAATTTTGGGTCGCTGAATAGAATGACATAAATTTTGAGGCTCTCTGGCTTAATCTGCAACCATTAGAGCTGCTTGCATCATTTTTCAACAATTTGAAACATTTTTGAAATTTTTCTCACGGGGTTTTCTTGAGATCAGGAATCGAAATATGACATTTTCAAAATATTATATCCCCGTGTTTTCGAGATATTACTAAATTTTGTGGTTGCAAATGCAGAATCGAACTAGACCCGTACATACATTTTTATTTTGGAGGCAGGTCAATCATCGGCGAGCACATAGGTCGCTGCAGGTTGGGGGGTGGTGAAATTTAGCGGGTTAATCGGGAATTGGTCCGGTGGAATAAGGTCGGGATTTCCTTGTTCGGGAGCCGGCACCAATGGCCCTCTGGCTCCTCCTTACACAATTTCACCAACGGCTTGTCTCTCAGACTGTCACACCGTGAGTGCTGTGATCGGTTCCATGCCTGTTCTGCATGCCCAGTGCAACGCTACGCTGAAGACCAACTCCCACTGGAACTAACGCATTCATACATCCTTTCACTCAGACTCTCCCCAGACATTCACTCAATCATCAATCTCTTTCATACTTTGCAGTTAACTGTCAGGTTGGTCTTCCTGACCCCTCCCTCTTTTCCTATTCCCACCAGTGGTGCGTAGTGTTACACAGGGAACGCACCAGGGTAACAGCTGGTTCATTGAGCGAATTTCGTCTCCGATGTACTCAGCTCTTCGCTATGGATAACTTTCCACTCTAACTATTAAATCCACCAAATGCAAATATTAATAACCTCACACATGCTTTTCTGTCTGGGTCCATTCCTGCCGCACACTGCTGCTGGGATCCGCGACTTACTGCGGTTTCCGTGGTGCTCCAATCGCCAATCCACTCCACCTCAGCACCCTAACTCCTCCTACGGCATTTATCTGACGTGGATGGCCATTCCGGCCCGCACACATCGCCACCTCAGCACCCTGACTCCTCCTACGGCATTTACCAAAGGCGGATGGTCATTCTGGCCCTCCTGGTTTCCCAGAACCTGGTGTTACCGGACTCTTTCGAGTGCCCGCCAGTATTTCGCAATTTAATGCGCGCGATCCAGCTCAATTCCTGGCATCGCGGAATGCAAAAACAAATCTCATCATCATCTAACTCCCATTATCCTGGAAGCACAACTTTCTCCTTCCGAACTAAATATTCCCACCGAAACCGGTCTATACATCTGAGAACGTTGCTATCTCTTGTTAAAATGATCTCCTCTTAGTTGAATTCCCATTCACCTCCACCCCCTTTTACCCCATCACCCGTCAGTGCAGCAGACCGTGTCGGCAGGCGTATTGCGCACAGGGGCGCGGCTACGCATTGTCTAGGCCTCCTCACAATCTTGTCCATTATTCCCCATTGTCAGTTTACACCATGCTGTTATCGTCATACCTCCCTCGTGCGTTGTATCCTATTTGCCCCGGCTCCACGCGCACGGTTGTCTCTGGGCGTGCGTCTGCACGTTTGTATGTGGTGTACGTACAGTATGCATGCATGATTCCAAGTATGTATATGTATGCCTGTATGCCCGTGTGCTCGCATGCCTGTATGTACGTATGTATGCATGTATGCATGTATGCATGTATGCATGTATGCATGTATGCATGTATGCATGTATGCATGTATGCATGTATGCATGTATGCATGTATGCATGTATGCATGTATGCATGTATGCATGTATGCATGTATGCATGTATGCATGTACGCATGTACGCGTGTACGCGTGTACGCGTGTACGCGTGTACGCGTGTGCGCGCGCGCGGTGTGCGCGCGCGCGCCTGCCTGCCTGCCTGCCTGCCTGCCTGCAGGCAGGCAGGCAGGCAGGCAGCATGGAGGGATGGAGGGATGGAGGGATGGAGGGAGGGAGGGAGGGAGGGAGGGAGGGAGGGAGGGAGGGAGGGAGGGAGGGAGGGAGAGAGGGAGAGAGGGAGAGAGGGAGAGAGGGAGAGAGGGAGAGAGGGAGGGAGGGAGGGAGGGAGGGAGGGAGGGAGTGAGGGAGTGAGGGAGTGAGGGAGTGAGGGAGTGAGGGAGTGAGGGAGTGAGGGAGGGAGGGAGGGAGGGAGGGAGGGAGGGAGGGAGGGAGGGAGGGAGGGAGGGAGGGATGGAGGGATGGAGGGATGGAGGGATGGAGGGATGGAGGGATGGAGGGATGGAGGGATGGAGGGATGGAGGGATGGAGGGATGGAGGGATGGAGGGAGGGAGGGAGGGAGGGAGGGAGGGAGGGAGGGAGGGATGGGATGGGATGGGATGGGATGGGATGGGATGGGATGGGATGGGATGGGATGGGATGGGATGGGATGGGATGGGATGGGATGGGATGGGATGGGATGGGATGGGATGGGATGGGATGGGATGGGATGGGATGGGATGGGATGGGATGGGATGGGATGGGATGGGATGGGATGGGATGGGATGGGATGGGATGTATGTATGTATGTATGTATGTATGTATGTATGTATGTATGTATGTATGTATGTATGTATGTATGTATGTATGTATGTATGTATCTTATAACTGTTAGTGTGAAGAAGCGTCGCCAGCGTGATACCATTTGTAGTGTATATTGTGGAGTGTGTGTAGTTTATGCTGTGTAGTGTATATTGTGTAGTGTATACTATGTAGTGTATATTGTGTAGTGTATTGTGTGACTATAGTGTACCACGGGTCGTGTTTCTGTACATGGTAATCGGTACTTGGTACTCGATACTCAGTACTCGGTACTCGGTACTCGGTACTCATTACTCAGTACTCGGTACTCGGAAATCGGTACTCGGTACTCGGCACTCGGTGCTCGGCACTTGGTACTCGGTACTCAGTACTCTGTACTCGGCACTCGGTACTCGGCACTCGGTACTCGGCACTCGGTACTCGGCACTCGGTACTCGGCACTCGGTACTCGGCACTCGGCACTCGGTACTCGACACTCGGTACTCGGCACTTGGTACTCGGTACACAGTATTCGGTACTCGGTACTCGGCACTCGGTACTCGGCACTTGGTACTCGGTACTCAGTACTCGGCCCTCGGTATTCGGTACTCGGTACTCGGTACTCGATACTCGGTACTCGGTACTCGGTACTCGGTACTCGGTACTCGGTACTCGGTACTCGGTACTCGGTACTCGGTACTCGGTACTCGGTACTCGGTACTCGGTACTCGGTACTCGGTACTCGGTACTCGGTACTCGGTACTCGGTACTCGGTACTCGGTACTCGGTCTCGGCACTCGGACTCGGACTCGGTACTCGGTACTCGGTAATCGGTACTTGATACTAGGTACTTGGTACTCGGTAATCGGTACTCAGTATTCAGTACTCCGTACTCAGTACTCGGTACTCAGTACTCGGTACTCAGTAATCAGTACTCAGTACTCGGTACTTGGTACTCGCACGTGGTACTCGGTACTCGGCACTTGGTACTCGGCACTCGGTACTCGGTACTCGGCACTCGGTACTCGGTTCTCGGTACTCGGTACACGGTACTCGGTACTCAGTACGGAAACCTGGTACTTGGTACTCAGTACTTTTCTGTATGTACAACTATCCCACCTGAGCGAAATCCACGGGTTTTCCCCTCGTTAGGCTAGCGTCGGCCTGACCTCTCGTTACGAGCCCGTAATTCCCTCAATTGAATAGGCGGCGTCAGACCAGCCTGGCCGGACCCTCGTATGTATGTATGTATGTATGTATGTATGTATGTATGTATGTATGTATGTATGTATGTATGTATGTATGTAGGTAGGTAGGTAGGTAGGTAGGCAGGCAGGCAGGCAGGCAGGCAGGCAGGCAGGCAGGCAGGCAGGCAGGCAGGCAGGCAGGCAGGCAGGCAGGCAGGCAGGCAGGCAGGCAGGCAGGCAGGCAGGCAGGCAGGCAGGCAGGCAGGCAGGCAGGCAGGCAGGCAGGCAGGCAGGCAGGCAGGCAGGCAGGCAGGCAGGCAGGCAGGCAGGCAGGCAGGCAGGCAGGCAGGCAGGCAGGCAGGCAGGCAGGCAGGCAGGCAGGCAGGCAGGCAGGCAGGCAGGCAGGCAGGCAGGCAGGCAGGCAGGCAGGCAGGCAGGCAGGCAGGCAGGCAGGCAGGCAGGCAGGCAGGCAGGCAGGCAGGCAGGCAGGCAGGCAGGCAGGCAGGCAGGCAGGCAGGCAGGCAGGCAGGCAGGCAGGCAGGCAGGCAGGCAGGCAGGCAGGCAGGCAGGCAGGCAGGCAGGCAGGCAGGCAGGCAGGCAGGCAGGCAGGCAGGCAGGCAGGCAGGCAGGCAGGCAGGCAGGCAGGCAGGCAGGCAGGCAGGCAGGCAGGCAGGCAGGCAGGCAGGCAGGCAGGCAGGCAGGCAGGCAGGCAGGCAGGCAGGCAGGCAGGCAGGCAGGCAGGCAGGCAGGCAGGCAGGCAGGCAGGCAGGCAGGCAGGCAGGCAGGCAGGCAGGCAGGCAGGCAGGCAGGCAGGCAGGCAGGCAGGCAGGCAGGCAGGCAGGCAGGCAGGCAGGCAGGCAGGCAGGCAGGCAGGCAGGCAGGCAGGCAGGCAGGCAGGCAGGCAGGCAGGCAGGCAGGCAGGCAGGCAGGCAGGCAGGCAGGCAGGCAGGCACGCAGGCACGCAGGCACGCACGCACGCACGCACGCACGCACGCACGCACGCACGCACGCACGCACGCACGCACGCACGCACGCACGCACGCACGCACGCACGCACGCACGCACGCACGCACGCACGCACGCACGCACGCACGCACGCACGCACGCACGCACGCACGCACGCACGCACGCACGCACGCACGCACGCACGCACGCACGCACGCACGCACGCACGCACGCACGCACGCACGCACGCACGCACGCACGCACGCACGCACGCACGCACGCACGCACGCACGCACGCACGCACGCACGCACGCACGCACGCACGCACGCACGCACGCACGCACGCACGCACGCACGCACGCACGCACGCACGCACGCACGCACGCACGCACGCACGCACGCACGCACGCACGCACGCACGCACGCACGCACGCACGCACGCACGCACGCACGCACGCACGCACGCACGCACGCACGCACGCACGCATGCATGCATGCATGCATGCATGTATGTATGTATGTATGTATGTATGTATGTATGTATGTATGTATGTATGTATGTATGTATGTATGTATGTATGTATCTCATCTCATCTCATATATTTGTCATCAGTCAGTCATTCTCAATGTACAGGTACATGACCTCGATTGGTGTAAAAGTGCAATAATGCACTTACATCGCGACACCTTTCGAGCCTACATACACATG
>JAXIVJ010005025.1:35000-70000 GCA_036785665.1 Chirona hameri
GAATGTGATTCGTTGCTTCAGTCCAGGGGATGTTTGGTGTAAGTCGTTCCGGTCTACGTAGCATACATTTAACATTGTACAACGTTTTCAAAGAATTACATCACGCTTTTCTGAGTCTTACGCAGGGCACTACATGGCAGCACCGTGAACGTATACCACCGATTGCACAAACGGTAGAGATGCGCGTTTAAGTATTAACCCGCGCACTGCAGGGGCTTTGCGCCGAACACGAACTGCAGGGGGGGTTGATTTCCCCCCCCCCTGAGATCTCAAAAACTACGCAACGTAGCGAGAAGCGGAAAAAGGCATTTGATAGCTTAATGCATGTTCTATCGAAAGTATGCAGTGTTTTTTTTAAGTCAGGTCAAAATTGAGGTCACCAGAGGTCATCAAAGGTAAAATTTTTCAGTTTTTCCTGTTTTAGGACATCGCTCCAGAAATTCCCATATATCTCAGAAACGATTATAGTTAGAAACAAACGTAAAAAGCAAACGCCAGCCAGTGAAATTTGTATCGCTAAGGTGTCCTCAGATTTGATCTCAGGTCAATATTTGAGGCTCCAGAGGTCAAAATTGAAAAATTCCGTTTTTTTGCAAAATCGTTTTTTGCTATTTACTTTTTACTTAATAAAGATAACGGAAAACTGTTTACGCCATTGTGTTTATCTTGTCAAGGCGCTTTGAATGATATATATGTTGACCTTGTTAAGTCAACTTAACAATTTGACCTAAGGTCAAGGTCAAGTGGTGACCCAAGTAGGGCATGTTGCATATGGGAAGACGTGTCTCGACGAGACACACACATTGATGTCTGTTTTACTTCTCTATCTTCATTATGTCGAGAGTTATTGACAAAAAAGTGATGGTGACCTCGCATGACCTCAAATGACCCAATAGGGGTCACTGAACAAAACTTACACTTGGATAATCAATAATATCCTATAATAACACGATCCAGAAGTAATTGGACTAGTACCATGCATATCCTTGAAATAGGAAGCATTTGTATATTTCCCCATTGACTTATTATGGGGAGGTTACGAAACTGACCTGACCTTAGGTCACCGATATCAAAATTCCGAGTTATACGAATTGTAAGTACTGATGCCCTCATGACATCCTGTAAGTTTCAACCTGATCGGTGACAAAACTCTGGCTTTGGCACAACTGCAAACATTTTTGGTGGTGGGTTCACTTGACCTGGTCTGGTGACCTGACCTGAGATGACCCGAGCATATTTTTTTCTCACAGTGTGCGCAATTGATGTCCTAACAGGTGTATCAAAACCCGGCGGTGCTGCGCGCCGCCGTTTTTTCGCTATCTTTGAAAAACCTGAGAGGGAGGCGGAAATCAACCTCCCTGCAGTGCGCGGGTTAACCCTATTTGTAACAGGGGGGGGCGGATTCCGCCCCCCATCATGTTTTTCGCAGATATCTCCAGAACGGCTGGAAGCAGACCCATGAAATTTTCGGACTTTTCCTAGAATTGAATACCGCATTTGGAGTCAAAATTTTGAGTTCTTAACCTGAACAGAGGCGGTTCCAGGGCCCAGTTTTGGGTGGGTTCGGAGGCGACATTTGGCGATAATACGGAAATGCGATCTTCACGGTTTCTTACTAACTGCATCAAGTATAAATGAGTTACATCGGTTTACGGTGATTGCAACAAGTGCAAATTAGTTGATGTTAATGAAATATCATGCAAATTGCATGGCAGAGGCGGCCTCAGGGGCTTGAAAAGGGGGAGTTCCCAGGAAGTATTCAATGTTTGGCGGGAAGCCAATAGAGCGATGTAAGGGGCATGTATAGCTATCAAGATGTAAAATATAGCTTCTGCTTCCATTATTTGCATAATTTATTACATATAGAGTTTCAGGGGCGTGTTCAGGAACATGAAAAGGGGGGTGACTGGCATGGAGATGACGATATGCCAGCGATAACGGCGCAATTGACGTTTAGCTTATAATGATATATGCACATATGAGGCCAGAAAAGGGAATAAAGTCATTTTTGGCAGAGGCGCGCTCAGGAATGGAAAAATGGGGGTCATATTATTGCAAGGAAACTAAGAGGCATGGGCGTACAATGACATAACATACTGCAGTTTTCGGATGAAACACGCACCACAGGCTACTCTACGAACGATTATAAGATAATAGGCGAGTTCAGGTAGGGTAAAAAGGGGTAAGCAATGTCAATTGAAGTTGTAAGTGAAATAGTCACTGTTGACTAGTTAGTATCATAATAGCGGATAATATATTTTTCAAAATGTCTTGCGCCGCCCCAGTTTGGATCCTGGATACGCCTATGATGAAGTACAACATGCAAAAAGGATCTATCTACCATCAGTAACATATTTATAGTGCTGGGTAGTAACTTGTCTGCGGTTAATATTTTTTCCCAATTTACCTCCCTTTTTCACTAACCTGGTACCGCCTATGGCAACAAATATGATGTATAACTGTTTTGTCTAATGTCACAATCACATACCATTTCATTTATCAAAAAACAACATCAAAAAATGGTTTGATTACGCATTTACTTCACCCCCATATTGAGTGACCTACACACGCCTATGATTTTTGAATTTTCAAACGTCACCGTCATATTTCAATTTCCAATTCAATCTCTATCGATTCCTATTAGTTGTGTTAAAATCGGTCGATAAACATGAAACCTATGTCAGATCGAAAATACCACTAAAATTTGTAGTTTTTGTCCCCCTGTTGCCCCCCTATCCAAATTTAGATATTGTTATTATTTATAAATGTAGATCGTGTTGAGAGGAACCGAACACCGTTTCATTTTTGAAAATCGGACGGGTAGATCTCGAGATCTCCGGGGGGGGGGGGGGCGGAATCCGCACCCCCCCTGTTACAAATAGGGGTAGCCAGGAGCCTGTTACAAATAGGGTTAAGAGGCAACATTTTAACTGATGAATGATGATATTATAATATTTCATCTAATCTTGTCATGGATTATGGAAGTATGCACAGAAGCGAGACCCACAAAACATATGCAATATGCATGCTACAGGAACTTACCATTTACAATCAGGATACGACAGGGACGTCGTACTCGTGTCATGTACTTACCCATAGGTAAGTTTTAGGCCCATAAACCGACTGAGGGCCCATAGGCCGACTGAGGGCCCCGCAGATCGACTAAGGGCCCCGCATACCAGCTGAGGGCCCACACACCGATTGAGTGTCTCATTTTCCAAAGACCAGCTGAGAACGACCCAGGTCACTGAGGGCCCACAGACCTACTGAGAGCCACGCAGGACACTGAGGGCCCACAAACCATTTGAGGGCCTCATAGACCAATTGAATGGCCCCACATACCAATTGGGCGCCCAATAAACCGACTGAGGGTCCTGCAGACCGACTGAGGGCCCCAAGGACTGACTGATAGCTACCTTTCCAGGCCCACCGAAGGTCTCACAAACCAACTGAGAGCGAATAAGCACACTGAGGGTCCATGCACTTACTGAGGGCCCCATATACTGACTGAGGTCCCCACAGGCTGTTCGAGAACCTCATAAACCAACTGAAGGGCCCAATAGGCCGACTTAGGGCCCCATAGACCTACTGAGGGCCCCGAAGACTGACTGATAGCTACCTACACAGGCCCACTGAGGGCCAACAGACCAACTGAGAGCCTTCTAGGCCCTGAGGGCCAATGGACCGACTCATGACCCCAGACCCATATATCGACTGAGAGCCCCATAGACCGACTGAGGGCCCCGCAGACCAACTGAGGGTCCCGCAAACCTACTGAGGGCCCCGATGACTGACTGATAACTACCTTTCCAGGCCCACCGAAGGACCCACAAACCAACTGAGAGCGATCTAAGCCCACTGAGGGTCCATGTACTTACTGAGGGCCCCATATACTGACTGAGGTCCCCACAGGCTGTTTGGGAACCTCATAAACCAACTGAAGGGCCCCATAGGCCAACTTAGAGCCAAATAGACTGACTGAGCGCCCCACAGACCTATTAAGGACCCATAGATCGACTAAGCAAACCACAGACCGACTGAGGGCTCCACATACCGACTGAGGGACCCGCAGACCGACTAATAGACTCAGTTCCCACAGATCGGCTGAGAACCACCCTGACCCAGGGAGCGTCACAGACCGACTGAGAGCCATCCAGGCCACTGAAGGACCCACAGACCGTTTGAGGTCCTCATGGACTAACTGAATGGCCCCAAATACCAACTGAAGGCCCCATAGACCGACTGAGGGCCCCAAACCTGAATGAAAGCTACCTACACAGGCCCACTGAGGGCCCAATAAACCGACTGAGGGCCCCGCAGACCGACTAAAGGCCCCAAGGACTGACTGATAGCTACCTTTCCAGACCCACTAAAGGCCCGAAAACCAACTGAGAGCAATCTAAACTCACCGAGGGCTCCATATACTGACTGAGGGCCCACAGACTGTTTGATAGCCTCATAAACCAACTGAAAGGCCCCATTTACCGACTGAGGGCCCCACAGACCTACCGAGGACCCCAAAGACTGACTGATAGCTACCTACCCAGACCCACTGAGGGCCCACAAACCAACTGAGAGCCTTCTAGGCGCTCTGAGGGCCCATGGACCGACTGAGCGCCCCGCAGACCGACTGAGAGCCCCGCATACCAGCTGAGATCCCACAAACCAATTGAGTTTCTCAGTTTCCACAGATCGGCTAAGAACCACCCAGGTCACTGAGGGCCCCACAGACCGGCTGAGAGCCACGCAGGACACTGAGGGCCCCACAGACGGTTTGAGGTCCCCATAGACTAACTGAAGGGCCCCATAGACCGACTGAGGGCCCCAAACCTGAATGAAAGCTACCAACACAGGCCCACTGAGGGCCCAATAAACCGACTGAGGGCCCCGCAGACCGACTAAGTGCCCCAAGGACTGACTGATAGCTACCTTTCCAGACCCACTAAAGGCCCGAAAACCAACTGAGAGCGATCTAAGCTCACCGAGGGCCCCATATACTGACTGAGCGCCCACAGACTGTTTGATAGCCTCATAAACCAACTGAAAGGCCCCATTGCCCGACTGAGGGCCCTACAGACCTACCGAGGACCCCAAAGACTGACTGATAGCTACCTACCCAGACCCACCGAGGGCCCACAAACCAACTGAGAATCTTCTAGGCGTTCTGAGGGCCCATGGACCGACTGAGCGCCCCGCAGACCGACTTAGGGCCCCGCTGACCAACTGAGGGCCCCGCAGACCGACTGAGGGCCCCGCATACCAGCTGAGATCCCACAGACCAATTGAGTTTCTCAGTTTCCACAGATCGGCTAAGAACCACCCAGGTCACTGAGGGCCCCACAGACCGGCTGAGAGCCACGCAGGACACTGAGGGCCCCACAGACCGTTTGAGGTCCCCATAGACCAACTGAAGGGCCCCATTACCGACTGAAGGCCCATGTACCGACTGATGGCCCGAGGCCCATAGACCGACTGAGGGCCCCAAACCTGACTGAAAGCTACCTACACAGGCCCACTGAGGGCCCAATAAACCGACTGAGGGCTCCGCAGACCGACTGAGGGCCCCAAGGACTGAATGATAGCTACCTTTCCAGGCCCACTGAAGGCCCCACAAACCAACTGAGAGCGATTTAAGCCCACTGAGGGCCCCATATACTGACTGAGGGCCCCACAGACTGTTTGAGAGTCTCATAAACCAACTGAAAGGCCCCATTGACCGAATGAGGGCCCCACATACCTGCTGGGGGCCCACAGATTTACTGGGGCCCCACAGACCTACTGAGGGGCCCCAAGACTGACTGATAGGCGATAGCTACCCAGGCCCACTGAGGGTCCCACAAACCAACTGAAAGCCTTCTAGGCCTTCTGAGGGCCCATGGACCGACTGATGGCCCCAGGCCCATAGACCAAATAAGTACCCCATAGACCGACTGAGGGCCGTACAGACCGACTGATGGCCCCGCATACCAGCTGAGAGCCCACAGACCAATTGAGTTTCTCAGTTTCCACAGATCGGCTGAGAACCACCCAGGTCACTGAGGGCCCCACAGACCGTTTGAGGTCCTCATATGACCCATTACCGACTGAAGGCCCCATGTACCGACTGAAGGCCCCATAAACCGACTGATGGTCCAGGCCCATAGATCGACTGAGAGCCCCGCAGACCGACTGAGGGCTCCGCAGACCGACTGAGGGCCCCGCAGACCGACTGAGTGCCCGCAGACCGACTGAGGGCCCCGCAGACCGACTGAAGGCCCCGCAAATCGACTGAGGGCCCCGAAAATCGACTGAGGGGACCCATAGACTGACTGAGGGCCCCACAAACCCACTGAGAGCCACCTAAGCCCACTGAGGGCCCCATGTATTTACTGAGGGCCACATATACTTACTGAGGGCCCCACAGACTGTTGAGCCTCATAAACCAACTGAAGGGCCCATAGACCGACTGAGGGCCCCGCAGACCGACTGAGGGCCCCGCAGACCGACTAAGGGCCCCATAGACCGACTGAGGGCCCAAAGGCTGACTGATAGCTGCCTATCCAGGCCCACTGAGGGCTCCAAAAACCAACTCAGAGTCAGCTATGCCCACTGAGAGCCCTATGGACTTACTGAGGGCCCATATACTGATTGAGGGCCCCACAGACCGACTGACAAATGTTAAAATTGTGTCCCAATAATTGGTTATCCCTGGATTTCAGTAACAAAACAAAACTTGAAACATCTGAGGAGCCCCATATAGAATAAAATCGGACAAAAAAAACTTAAAAAAACAAAACACGGGGGGTCCTAGGACCCCTAGGACCCCCCCCGTGGCTACGCCACTGTGTATGTATGTATGTATGTATGTATGTATGTATGTATGTATGTATGTATGTATGTATCTTATAACTGTTAGTGTGAAGAAGCGTCGCCGGCGTGTTACCATTTGTAGTGTATATTGTGGAGGGTGTGTAGTTTATGCTGTGTAGTGTATATTGTGTAGTGTATATTGTGTAGTGTATATTGTGTAGTGTATATTGTGTAGTGTATATTGCGTAGTGTATATTGTGTAGTGTATATTGTGTAGTGTATATTGTGTAGTGTATATTGTGTAGTGTATATTGTGTAGTGTATATTGTGTAGTGTATATTGTGTAGTGTATATTGTGTAGTGTATATTGTGTAGTGTATATTGTATATTGTGTAGTGCATATTGTGTAGTGTATATTGTGCAGTGTATATTGTGTAGTGTATATTGTGTAGTGTATTGTGTAGTGTGGAATGTGTAGTGTATTGTGTGACTATAGTGTACCACGGGTCGTGTTTCTGTACTTGGTAATCGGTACTTGGTACTCGGTACTCAGTACATGGTACTCAGTACTTGGTACTCAGTACTCGGTACTCAGTACTCGGCACTTGGTACTCGGTACTCGGTACTCGGCACTCGGCACTCGGTACTCGGTACTCGGTACTCGGTACTCGGTACTCGGTACTCGGTACTCGGTACTCGGTACTCGGTACTCGGTACTCGGTACTCGGTACTCGGTACTCGGTACTCGGTACTCGGTACTCGGTACTCGGTACTCGGTACTCGGTACTCGGTACTCGGTACTCGGTACTCGGTACTCAGTACTTGGTACTCAGTACTCGGTACTAAGTACTCGGTACTCGGTACTCGGTACTCGGTATCCGGTACCCGATACCCGGTACCCGGTACCCGATACCCGGTACCCGATACCCGGTACCCGGTACCCGGTACTCGGTACCCGGTACCCGGTACCCGGTACCCGGTACCCGGTACCCGGTACCCGGTACCCGGTACCCGGTACTCGGTACTCGGTACTCGGTACTCGGTACTCGGTACTCGGTACTCGGTACTCGGTACTCGGTACTCGGTACTCGGTACTCGGTACTCGGTGTTCGGCACTCGGTACTCGGTCCTCGGTACGGACACCGCGTTTTTTTGTACTCAGTACTTTTCTGTATGTACAACAACAGTACTGTCCCACCTGAGCGAAATCCACGGTTTTTCCCTCGTTAGGCTAGCGTCGGCCTTGGCGGCCTCTCGGTACGAGCCCATAATTCCCTCCATTGTATAGGCGGCGTCAGATAAGCCAGGCCGGACCCTCGATAATGACGTCACGTGCTTTGGGATGGGGCGCGTGGGGTCAGTGTCCGAGCGGCCGGTAGCGGTGATCGGTGACGCTGACCGTGTGAACACTTGTGCGAATTTTCATGACAGCGATTTGATTCTGGCGTTAATTTTAACAGCGAGATGAACAGGGACGAAATGGTACATGACCGTGATTTGTATCATACCGCCATATTTGCGTAGTATGTATGTTATGAGCAAACCATTTGAGCCATTTGAGCAAACAACCATCCCGTAATTTCGCGCTTGTTAAGAAGAGACAGTTAACTGCGAGAAGCGTAAACATTCCAACACGACCTTCCTCAATTTCCTTTTCCTAGGGAAATATTTACTTTATTCAGTTAGCTTTGAACTTAATACATGTTTGACAGTGCAACATATCAGATAAATGATCAGATAAATCAGGTAAATTTTCCGGCAATGAAAATAACGTTCGTGAACAAAATGAAATTAATAGTCCTGCAATTCTCGGCGGCTTAGGGCTGTGTGTAAACAATATTAGCACATATTCGACAATTCGTCAATAAGACTTGTTTATAAAAATTATCACGACACAATCCATAAATTATCTGTTTGTATACGTCGAAACGTTGAAATGATGACCCTGTCATCAACCGAACCGGACATTAAAGGCTGCGTAAAAAGGCTTACAGATTAAATCTCAATTTAAACACAGTGAAGGTAAAACATTTAGCCGGATTTGGAAATTTCATCGATCAGACCAAATTATCAACCGAACCGGATATTCGAATGGCAAGGTTAAGAAATATAAATTATCACATCACTCGTTTTTTTTACCAGAAACAGTTGGCCTTCAATATATCAGTAAATATTGCCTACCAAAACAAACATTAAACCTCGGAACTTTGAATTGAGTATTGAATTACGTCGAGCCTCGAAAATTGCATTACCCTGCCTTGTAAGCATTGAAGTCAAATAATTGCTTGTCCCTACATAGATATTATAACGTTAATATTATTAATTATATTACGTTAATTCCCTTGAATCTAGCGCTCCATCAGCCGCTCTTCGGTATTCCTTCCTCAGCCCCTCTTTCAGTCACATTCCGAATTAGAGCACTAAGTAATTCACACAAGGCAATATTTACAGAAAGTGGTTCACCGATAGTGTAAGTTAATTGTCTCGTGAACACAATACAAGTCGTCATATATACACCCGCTCGAGTAACGTCAAGTCAGCCCAAGCAGTGAAAACAGTCAAATCAGTTAAATCAGTCGCGTCAGTTCAATCAGTCAAATCAGTAGTCAAATATATGAAATCGGCAACCACCACAGCATTGGCACAACCTCGATCATTGGTTGCATTACGAAGATGACGTCCCCCCCAAAAAAAGGCACCCTATCATTCATAACGGATCAGAATGAAACTTTTAACTCGAGCTAGCAAATTTTAGACTGAGGGTCACGACAAACGGGCCAGTTTACAACCATATTATTGAAACATAATCGAGATACTCCTGCGGCTAATAAGTCAAACAATATAGGAGTCTTAAGCTATAACAAAAATGATCCGTATACATTCCAGGTAACCCATCAATGATAATTTAGAGCTCACTGCACCCCGGCACTGACGCACAACACAAATTATCATACCGCGACTATATGACCAACAAATGACCAAATGGCAGGGGAGTTAAACAAACGGCCAAAAGACTGTGCAATTTAAATTTGATGGTCTTGAGATGCACAAACAAATTAACTAAGCATGGGATATATGGAGGGTAAAAGGATTGTACAGACTTTCCGACCTAACTTGATGTGATATGCGGCTCCTTTCTCCAGTATGAAATTTACAGAACTAAGCAACAGCAAATCTTGAAGGCCATCACCGACCTAACTTTCTTGAGTCTGCCTCTGCAACCTGACTTGTGATGGTGCTTGAGACGGCTTCTTGTCATCCATCCGAATTTAGCAAAGTAAACAAACAACAAATCTTCCTGGTCCCAGTCCTTCGGCTTGTCACCAACTTCACCTCTGAGACTCAGAGCCGTGACTCCTCGCCTCGCGGCGATAGCCGCGGCCCCAGCCTGCCTCCGTCCCTGCTCACTCCCGAATCCTTCCCGTCTCTCCCGTCCCTCCAGCCTGACCCAGCTGCAGCGGCCCGTGGATGCCTGCGATGGCCGGAAACCGACTCCGCCGCCCCGGGCCATTGCTTGCTGCCTCCTTATTGGTCCTTCTGACCATCCATCGTAGCTGCAGCTGCCGGAGGGCGGCTGCAGCCGCCGGAAACTGGCTGCAGCGGCTCCGGTGGGCGCCTGCGGCGGCCTTTGACCGGCGCTCGCTGCCGTATTTAGGTCAGATCCTGCGTAGAGGCTTCTGCCGAGCGCCGTACGTGACGCGGTTCGCTGGCCGGCGCTCACGTGTAATGGTGTCGCTGGTCGGGATAACAGCGTCGTTTCATGGGCCGGGTGAGCCCCTAACAACGACACCCCGCCGGTGTCCGGCTTTTGGCGAGGGTGTTTGTCGTATGCGTGGGTGGCCTCAGCCGGTGTCTGCAATGTTTGACCGTGCAACATATCAGATAAATGATCAGATAAATCAGATAAATTTTCCGGCAATGAAAATAACGTTTGTGAACAAAATGAAATTAAAAGTCCTGCAATTATCGGCGGCTGAGGGCTGTGTGGAAACAATATTAGCACATATTCGACAATTCGTCAATAAGACTTGCTTATCAAAATCCTCACGACACAATCCATAAATTATCTGTTTGTATACGTCGAAACGTTGAAATGATGACCCTGTCATCAACCGAACCTGACATTAAAGGCTGCGGAAAAGGCTTACAGATTAAATCTCAATTTAAACACAGTGAAGTTAAAACATTTAGCCGGATTTGGAAATGTCACCAATCAGACCAAATAATCAACCGAACCGGAGAATTGAATGGCAAGGTTAAGAAAAATATCGGTTATCCTGTCTTCTGGAAATCGGGTTAGCCATTCTTGAAAATTTTTAGTACAGGTATTTCACATAAATTATCACAACACTCGAGTTTTACCAGAAACAGTTGGCCTTCAATATATCAGTAAACATTGCTCACAAAAACAAACATTAAACCTCGGAACCTTGAATTGAGAATTTAATCACATCGAGCCGCAAAAATTGCATTACCCTGCCTTGTAAGCATTGAAGTCACATCATGGCTTGTCCCTACATATAAATCATTACGTTAATATTACTAACTATATTACGTTAATTCCCCTCAAGCTAGCGCTCCATCAATCGCTCATTGATATTCCTTCCTCAATCCCTCTTTCAGTCACATTCCGAATTAGAGTACTAGGTAATACACACAAGGCTATATGTACAGAAGATGGTGTACCGATAGTGTAAGTTATTTGTCTCGTGAACACAATATAATCCGTCTTATAGGCAGCAGTTCGAATAGAGTCAGCGAAATTCAGTCAGTCACATCAGTCATATCAGTTCGAACAGTCAATCAGTCAAATAAATCCCATCGGCAACCACCACCAGCATTGGCACAACCTCGATAATTGGTTGTACTACGAAGATGACGTCCTCCCCCCAAAAAAGCACCCTATCAGTCATAACGGATCAGAATGAAACTTTTTACTCGAGCTGGCAAATTTTAGACTGAGGGTCACGACAAACGGACCAGTTTACAACCATATTATTGAAACATAATCGAGATACTCCTGCGGATAATGAGTCAAACAATATAGATGTCTTAAGCTATAACGAAAATGGTCCGTATACATTCCAGGTAACCCATCAATGATACATTAGAGCTCGCTGCACCCCGGCACTGACACACAACACAAATTATCATACCGCGACTATATGGCCAACAAATGACCAAATGGCAGGGGAGTTAAAAAACAAAACGGCCAAAAGACTGTGCAATTTAAATTTGATGGTATTGAGATGCACAAACAAATTAACTGAGCATGGGATATAAGTAGGGTATAAGGATTGTACAGACTTTCCGACCTTACTTGATGTGATATGCGGCTCCTTTCTCCAGTATGAAATTTACAGAACTAAACAACAGCAAATCTTGAAGGCCATCACCGACCTAACTTTCTTGAGTCTGCCTCTGCAACCTGACTTGTGATGGTGCTTGACACGGCTTCTTGTCATCCGTACGCATTTAGCAAAGTAAACAATCAACAAATCTTCCTGGTCCCAGTTCTTCGGCTTGTCACCAACTTCACCTCTGAGACTCAGAGCCATGACTCCTCGCCTCGCGGCGTGGAGCCACAGCCAGCCTCCCCGTGACTGCTCACTCCCGTCTCTCCTCTCTAACCCTGAATATCTCTCCTCTCTCCGTCACCGCTCACTCCCCTCTCCTCTCTAGCCCTAAATCTCTCTCCTCTCTCCGTCACCGCTCACTCCCCTCTCTCGTCTCTCCAGCCTGACCCAGCTGCCGCGGCCCGTGGATGCCTGCGGCGGCCGGAAGCCGACTCCGCCGCCCCGGGCCATTGCTTGCTGCCTCCTTATTGGTCCTTCTGACCATCCAGCGTAGCTGCAGCTGCCGAAGGGCGGCTGCAGCCGCTGGAACTGGCTGCAGCGGCCCCGGTGGGCGCCTGCGGCCTTTGACCGGCGCTCGCTGACGTTATTTAGGTCATATCCTGCGTAGAGGCTTCTGCCGAACGCCGTACGTGATGCGGCTGGTCGGCGCTCACGTGTAATGGTGTCGCTGGGTCGGGATAACAGCGTCGTTTCATGGGCCGGGTGTGCCCCTAACAACGACACCCCGCCGGTGTCCGGCTTTTGACGAGGGTGTTTGTCGTTTGCATGGGTGGCCTCAGCCGGCGTCTGCACTGTCGGAAGCTTCTGGTGTCCACATGGCCGCCGTTCTTTCAATGTTCAATTTGGAAAAATATATAGCTTTTGCAAAGTTTCTCTTCTTTTACTTATATTTGTACACCGCTTTGTTTGTTTTGGGTGTAATTTTAAAAATGTGGCTCGCTACATTACCACCTTTGCAACTTAGCTTAGAAGAAATCCACGTCGCGGCGAACAAAATAGAAGATGATATAATACTGAAAATGAATATTAAAGGGAGTGTGCCTACTCACATCGCTTAGTTGGAGTTATTGGCACTGGTCTATAGAACACAATTTTCTGAATTGAACCATTACTTCATTTCTCCAGATTCACCCTAGTTGCTGAGATATTCAAAGACTCCAGGAATTTGCTTGGGAGCAAAAAGTTATCGGGTAGACTCCAGATGGCTTCCCACTACTAAAAGCACTGCAACTATCGATTATACCACTAGCATATCGTTATCACCGGCCAATAGCAATTCGAACAAACAGCTCGTGCGCGCTGATAGCAGCTGCCGAACAACAGAATCTGGCGGCCATCATGCTTTTCGACGGTTTGCTTACGGTTATGACTACGAAGAAGCATCTCGATCGCTGCACCGCCCACCGGTACGTGTTGACATACGGTTTTGACTGATAGTAGTTTGAATAAAAATAATTATTGAACACCAAAAGCCTTTTGGCTATTATAATGTATTTTAAATATTAGGTCAAGGCAAGTCGGTATTCGTCATTGGCATAGGCCGTCTTCAGGTTATTCAGTAACCTGATTCGAATTCTTAACACAATAAATATGAAAAATCAATGGTTCATAATTTACAAATGTTTGGTAGGTATTTTTAAGTCTATTTTCCAATTCATTAGTAACATTAACATGAGAAATAGACAGAACTGCAACTAATCAGATTTGTAACCTGAAAATAGAATATGATTGAAACTCTGGTATTAGTTCAGTAATTCACCTCCCCAGTTTATGGTGTTCTTGAGGTCCTTAATAGTAGAAGAGTAGTCTGCTGACTAATATTATGACATACTGAACAGTGGGTTATCTTTCTTGTAGAGGCTGATTTCCCATTGGGTCTGCAGTGCTGGAATATTTTTATCTTTGCACTTTGCTGAGATGCAAAGATAAAAAGGTCACACATTCAATGATAAAGTGAAATAATGTGTTATCTTTGCATCCCTCTGAGATACAAGATAAGGTCATGTGAGTTCCGACTAAAAATCAAGTACTGAACTGAACTAGACTGAATCAACCTCTACTTAAAAAAATATGGAATTCTTCATGTCTGCCTTGTGGAAGATTAAAAATATTTATGTGTGTTCCTGAAAAGCCTCGCTCCTTCATTGCTTGTTTTTTTCAGTCGCACGCTTGGAAAATATATTATTATCTTCCACTCGGAACTATGAAGAATCCTCTATACTGTCTGTCTACAAGATGGTCTGGGGTGGGGTCCAGGGGGCGATGCCCACTCAGTGGGTTCCACAGCACAGCGAGCGAATGCGAGCGGAGCGTTCTAAACATGGGTCCCTATGACCGTAATTGTTGTAAAGATTAGGTCAGGTTTGATTATGTATAGTTTTTGGTGACATAGTTTTGGTATTACTGGTACGCTTTTCTGTCTATCGTAATAATACTCTCTTTCTTTGTTATGGACCTCAAGATCACCATTAACTGAGGAGGTGAATTACTGAACTAAAATCTGAAACTGAACAGAAACTTGTCCCTTATGTCATTAGTGTAATTATGTCATTGTCATGTTGTGTTATATCATTAGTGTAACGCTTCAGTTTTATAATTATTTTTGCCTCAACGCTCATCTTCAAAAGAGAGCTATTAGATATTATAATTGCTTTGTAATGGTTATTTTTGATAGATCACTAAATACATATATTGAATTATTTTTGACTTTTGAAGACAAAAAAAAACTCGCTCCTCCATGATTATGGGTTTCATGCTCAGTCCAGACTGGTTACTGATTTACTTTTTTTTGGCACAATTCAATCACAATTCATTTTGGAACCTGAATGATTAAATCACTGTTCAATTCATGAAACAATTTTGTTGTGAATTGATTAAATCAATGCATAAAAAAATGTGCATTTATATATGTTCTGTATTTCAGGGTGCCAGGGCAGACAGCCAGCTGTTGGCTGCCTCGACGGCAGCATGCAGATTGAAGGAGGCAATGCGGGTGTGCTTCAGGCACTTTGCGGCTCATGATTATGAGTCAGGCTCACATGTTAAGTTGAAGAAGTCTGCCATCCCATCACTGGTACGTGTTGATCCTTACCGCTTGTGTATTAAAGTAGGTGCTTAACTTTGATAAACTTTGCCTTGTGAAGGAATACACACATTTTAGAGCACCGATTTCTTTGAATATCATTGTAACAGCTTACCATTTGGGCCAAATTTAGTTTACACTTTATTGATTAGCATCAGGGGCGGATCCAGGGGGCAATGGGACACATGCCCCACAAAACGTCTGAGGAGGGCCCCCTCTGTGGACGGTTGGGCCTGGGTCCATCCGTGTCTGAGGACCTGAGGGCCCTTGCCAAGCCCGGGGCACAGCCATGACTGAGAAGGCCCTTTACAGACCTTAGATGGCCCAACACTGGTCTGAAAGGGCCCTCGCTGGGCCTGAGAGGGCATTTACCAAGCTTAGAGGCCTTACAACAGTCCAAGGGGCCCTTACCAGGCTAAGGGAGCACAAAGCTGGTTTGAGAGGGTCCTTCCCAGGTCTGCACATGCTGGTGGTCCTCTCAGGCCAGCATAGGGCGCTCTCAAGTCTTACAAGGGCCCTACAAGACTGGCATAGGCCCTCTCAGGCTTGACAAGGGCCTTCTCATACCTGAAAATAGACTTGGACCGACTGCAGGCCCTTTCATACTGGCAAAAATGCTTGGGAGCCCCTTGCAGCTCGTGGGCCCTTTGACGTCTGATGTGCCACCGCCCCCACCCCATTTTCTTCCCTGGATCCGCCGCTGACTAGCATGAGAGGTTTACCAGTGTTGTATGCAAGTGTGTTGGTGAGAAGTACAAGAAAAAGTGAAATCAAATATGTCTGTGTAATTTTGCTTCAGTATTACTGCTTACAAATGCATATTTCTCAAGCATTTCAAAGTCACTACTGGTACATACTGGGTTCCAGTGGTATTTTGTCCAAGCATAGCACGACTTAATATTTCCTGATTTGTTTATGTCTGTTCATGTGATTTGAATTACACTATAACATAATGAATAATCGAATAAATTGTAAAATACATCATTCAGTATCTAATGGCATTATATCATTCCCATTTCCACATTTCATGACCTGAGTGACATTGCCTTTCCAGCACCTTCCTGACATGGCTCCGGAGCCTGCAGACGGTCCATAAGCTCTGGTAACCAGTGGCAGCAGTGAAGCTCGGCTGAAAAGGAGCGGCACACACGTGCTGGGTGTCACGGGACAGCTGCAGTTGTTGGGCGCGCGCGACCGGCCGGCGCGGCTGAATAGGAGCGACCTGATCTCTGTCTATGTGTGTGGCCTGCAGGAAGACGGGGGGGGGGAGGCTTGGGCTGGGCTGCCTCCAGATGGATGAGCAGGATTTTGACAGCTCATTGAGTGTGAGGTAGGGGGATGGGGGGGGGGGGGGGGGCAAACACCTAGCTGCCCCCCCCCCGTCTCAAAATGTGGCAGCGCCCTTGCATGTGTGGGTGCCCTGTTTTGAGATACGACTGATGCCTGATCTGACCCGACCTCTAGCTTGACCTCTGACTTGACCTCCGGCTTGACCTCCGACATGACATCTGACCCGACCTCTGACATGACATCTGACCCGACCTATGACCCGACCTGACATGACAGCTGACCTGACCTCACTGTGCGTGACATGCAGGGGGCCACTTGTCATCTGATCTGACCTGACCTCTGTCTGTGTATGACCTGGAAGGAAACACGGCTGCTATCTGACATCTGGTCCGACCCCTGGCATGACATCTGACCTGACCTCACTGTGTGTGACATACAAGGGGACGCTTTTTGCCATCTGACCTCTGACCTGACCTCTGTCTGTGAGTGGCTTGCAAGGAGACACAGCTGCCGTCTGACTTGATCTGACCTCTGCCTGTGTGACCCAAGGGGAGAAATGGCTGCTGTTTGACCTGACATGCCTGCACTCTGTGCAGGGGCGTCGCCCACCGGGGGGGGGGAAATTAGTAGGATTTTAACAGCCCAATGAAAGTGAGGTATAGAGGGAGAACACCTGCCTGCCCCCCCCCCCCCCCGTCTAAAAAGATTGTGGCAGCGCCCTTGCATCTGTATCTTGTGTGTGCCCTGCTTGGAGACACAGCTGCTGCATGATATCTGGCCTGATATTTGTCCTGACCTCCGGGTTGACCTCTGACCTGACTTTTGACCCGACCTCTGACATAACATCTGACCCGACCTCTGACATGACATCTGACCTGACCTCACTCTGTGCGTGACCTGCAGGGGGACGCTATTTGACATCTGACCCGACCTCTGCCATGACATCTGACCCGACCTCTGACATGACATCTGACCCGACCTCTGACATGACATATGACCCGACCTCTGCATGCCATCTAACCTAACCTCACTCTGTGCGTGACCTGCAGGGGGACGCTGTTTGACATCTGACATGACTTCTGTCTGTTACCTGGTAGGAGACGCGACTGCTGTCTGACCGCTGGTCTGACCTCTGGCATGGTATCTGACCTGTCCTGTGTCTGTATGTCTCTATATGACCTGCAGGCATACACGGTTATTGTCTGACTTCTGACCTGACCTCGGTATGTGGCTGTAGTTAGGCACAACTTCTGACCTCTGACTTATATCGCACAGTTGATATTAACATGGAGTACTTGTTCGTTTGTTGTACATTTCTAAGGTGCGGAGGAAAGATGAAATGGTGACATCATTTGCTGTGGAGAATGGAATTGGTCATGTTTGGTATTGTTATTGTTACGTTGCTATTGCTTTTACTAAAATGTAAAATGTATGAATGGCTCATCCGTTGACTTTGTTGTTTCATAATACAGCCAGAACAAGTAAGCATGGTTTTTATCGGTGTTTGAACCAGGACTTAGTGACTGCGCCTCTGGTCTAGTTCTAAGACCGCTGTAGCTGAGTTGTCACGCTGATATGTGATGTCCTACTAGACAGTCAGTCAATCGAACGGGACGTTGACGCTACATGTGGTAGTACTAAAAATGATAAAAGAGAAGAAACGATTCATGAACTATTTATCCAGAAAACCACTCATGTTTGATTGTAAGCATTATTTAATGAAGCTTGTAACTTAAATCAACGGTAAAGGCGTAAAGGCTGCGTAAAACCATGTATTCATCGTAACAATCATTTTGAACGATAAACAAAGACTCGCCCGGCTGTCGTGACATTCCTGGCTGGGCAAGTCGCCGCCGCTACCACCGATGTTCCATTACAGCTTCTCAGTACGCCCTCCCGCCAACGAGTTGCGGAACAACCGCGCAGACAACACAACAAGGAAGCCTGAAGGCAGTGAATACTGAACACAATATAAGTTGGCACTGTTCTGTGACAAAAAAAATAGCAACCCACCACAATGGAGAATGAAGACAGAAATCTCCCACAAAAACACAGTAACATTGTTCTTTGCTATTGGTGTCTTAAACGAGGAAAGTACACCCTTGTTGAAATATTGCTTTCCCACTTTCACAAAAAGGGGAAAAATATCACCAGAAATGTGGAAAATCGCCCCCTCCCATTCCAATGCCAATTATATTAAATTATATATTGAAGATGTCCATTTTTTTTAATATTCACTTCATGTAAGTGCAATAAAATTATCGCAAATGCAAATAAATCTGCAAAATAATTGCAAATAAATATATTGCAATAAAAAGACCATAGGGCATAGACACATGCTGTTGAAATGCATCTAAATCAGCGTTACCAGCTTTACAGCTTTCCATAAACTTGCACTCTTCTTCTTAGTTAGTCATCCAAGAGTCATCTTTCCTCACTGCTTATATTTTTGTCTATACAATCACAGCTCTATGATACCAGTAACACTGCAGCAAAGGCCATTGCAGCCATCACCCGAAACTTGTGCAATATGTACCTACATGTATTGAATAGGTGGTGGAGTAGTGTGATTGTATGCCATTTTGTACTGACAATATGTATTGTCAATATAAGCAGACTGGTTATTGATTCAACATTTGTAATGATTCAATCACAATTCATTTAATCTTTGGGACCTGAATTATTAAATCACCATTTGATTCATGGATTTTTTTAGAATCGTTTTTTTCAGATTCAAAGAATACAAAAAATATGTTAATTGATTCACATTTGCTTCAACATTTAAATATATATATGACATTTAAGTTATATCAACATTTAAATATATACACAACTGAGGGAGAGAATCTTGCTAAGGCCGCTCAGTATCGTTTGGATCAGTGAGGCCATGTGGCCTTTCTAAATTATGCACGTTTATAAGTATAAGTAAGTATAAGTATTAAATATATATGTTGAATTTGTCAAATCAATAAAAATGGAAACATACCTACATGTGTGTGGTCATTAAACCATTGTTACAACAAAAATATCAGATTGGCCATTATTGTCTTATATTGACAATTTATATTGAAAATAACTTACATTTACATTGCCAATTTAGGTATGTGTAAATCCATTAACATAAATCACACATGTTCCTCGCTTAACTTATTTGCTTTTTAAAGTTAAAAACACTCATCACTTTTTAGCTGGTACCATGGACGCAGGCTAACACCATTGGTAGCTGTTGGTAGGGTGAACTGCTGTAACCTCGGACACATCATAACCTTGGACTTTTTATGCCATCAGAATGTTAACAATACAGACACACTGTGCGCCAGTAGCCCCTATACTCTGATAGCATGACAAGCCCGAGGTAAGACATGTCTGAAGATTGGGCGTTTACCATACCTGCAGTGTTATAGGTACCAACTTGCAGTATATATCTGGTAGCTAATTCCCATTCTCATAAAAGTATAATTAAATTGTGTTCACACATTTTATATTTTTAACATAAAGGTAGGTGTAGCATGTATTGATGTCTTACTTATTATAAATTGAAATAAGTATTAACTGCGCATAGGTGGTAGGTACCTACCTAGTACCTACCACAACAATAAGAAAAATGGAATTAAATTGAATTACAGGCTCCTAGAATTGCTGTGGAGATGGTGTGCGGAGTGGAAAACTCTGACTAAAATAAGTATAAAGAGTGGAAAATTAAACCAAAAAGCATATGTACCAGGCTTTATCACCCAATTACCTGCTCACCAAAATTAGTTATTACCTATGCCAATTTGTACCTGTCTTCTCGTCCACAGGCTGTCCATATCATTACATCCATAAATCAGTATCAGGTTTCCAATTATCCAATACATTTTAAAATAAGGAGTGGGAAATTCACAGTAAAGCTCAGGAAAAAGAGTGGAAAAATAGTATCCATAGGGTGTTATTTTCCACCCAAATTTCCCAACGCTAGGACACTGAATTAAAATGTATCTAAATCGGCCTTTTAACAGTTTTCAATAAACTTACACAGCTTTCTGTAGTCAAAGAGGTCAATATCTCACTTTAGTATTTACCAAATCATTACTTTTGATACAACAGGAGCTATACGATCCCAGATAAACTGCAACCACCAGCACCAACCCCAAACCCAAGGTGATATATCCCCAAACCCAAGGCGATATGTATAACCCAAACCCACGCAAGCGCACGTATTGAATAGGTGGAACGTATTTTATCTACCGTGGCCTGGGCGAAACAATCGGCCCGTATTTTGTCTTAGGTGCGTCGTTCACGTAGCAATTTGTTACCTCTGTCTCACATTTAGTGTGCATAATTAAAGGCACACTCCCTTTAATTATGCACACTAAATACTATATGGCGATAAAGCTCGAGAACACGACGGGTGCTGTTGATAAACCATGGCCAAATTGGGCCAAACATAATGTGTGACGTCACGACTGTTTGCGCATCAAGAACATTTTTTTTATCAATGATTTTTTGCGAACTTTGTTAATTTGTTTTTACTGCAACTATGCATCTTTCGACAAAATGACAAAATGTTTAGTATATTATACTTGTTTTTGTTAATTTAAGCCAAAAAACCCACAACGTGAAACTTGTCCATTACATTCCTCTGGATCCCGGGACACGCCGGTATCCAAGGGAACGAGGAAGCTGACAGACTCGCGAAACTAAGTTTAGAATCTCCTCCAGAAAACCATCTTCCAAGCCCTCTATCAGACGTCCTAAATTACATATATCAATCATTTAACATATTGCGCCAGCGCGAGTGGGACGCCGCTCCGCATTTTCACCTACACACAATTAAACAAAAAAGTAAAACATTTCAAATCTAACCACCAGAATTGCATAGAAAAGAGATTGTCTTAGCGCGCCTCCACCTCGGTCACACAAAAATTACACATAGTTACATTCTCGACCAGCTTCCGCCCCCAAATTGCCAACACAGCCCAGGTTATCCACGATATACAATTAAACTATCATTAACCCGCCATTGACTGGAGGGGGCGTTTAACGCCCCCTGATGAATTTTCGCAATAGCTAAAACACCAATAGCACTATCAACCTGAAACTTCGGATACCTTCTTATCAATCATGTTTACGTCTTGTGTACTCAAATGAATATTTTGTTTTCGATTTTTGTTCGAGTTATAGCGAATTTAGTGACGTCACTACACACGAGTTTTACACCAAAATCAGCTAAACTTTGCTAGGCCGTAGAAATGACACATTTGAAGCAAAATGCAATCTAAAAACGCCAAAAGATAGAAAATTGAAACGGCTACAAACCTGCTATCTCGGATTTTTGCAAAAATTTAGTTTTGACCCCCAAAAACTTATAAAAAAAAATCGGGGGGGGATTATCACAAAATCAAAATTTTCTAAAATATTATGTAAAACGGAAGATATGTCAGAGAACCATACCTAAGCAACTACCATACCAAGTTTCAAACTGATATCTCCATTTTTGACTGACTTATGACATCTAAAGTATTGGGTAACTCATGACGTCATATTTTGAATTTGCGTTGTTTGGCTTTTATTGATTAGATACAGACAAATAAATGCCATCACTGTATTTCTAAGACCAAACTGGCTAAACAACATGCCTTTTTGTTTAGATTTAAGAATGTAAAATTTTGACCTTCGGCGACCCGAACTTGACCTAAAATTGGCATTTACTTCACGTAAATGAAGTAAGGTGGTAAAATCACTATCACTATCGAATTATACGTGGAAAATAACTCATAAAACATGTGTTGCATGACTTTCGTAGATATTTAGAGCATAGTGACCTTTTGTGACCTGACCTTGACCTTGACCTTGGCCAACAATCTCACTTTAGCTCATGCGGGATATGTATCATATCTTTGGCAGCACTTTGGGTGAAACTGGTCACAATCTAAGGCTTTGGCTGGAAAGTATGACCCATAAACTCAAATACGCCGATTTTGACCTTTGACCTGACCGAGACCAGACATAACAAGAGTATATGGAATATGGATATGGCATGTGGAATATGGCTGTGTTGTACGGTACTTTTTTATATTTTGATTAATAAAGGCTGAATACGGTCACTGTGCTTGCGACGTTTAAAGACTGTATTGATATCAAAAACAGTAGAGTGGCTCGGGCCTCACGCTGCACATACCGCCGTCCGCCCCGCTCAGCTTCCGACTACCGGCCGCCGGCTCCCGTATTGAGAAAACAGACACTGCTGCTGTAGCGCACGTGCGCTGCACGCCGGAGGCACCTGCGGTCCGCTGAACCACACCTCCCCCTGATCATGAGGATCACTCGCACCCTACACAACAATCTCGCCGCGGAGGCCGGCGGCGGCGCTGACTCCGACGAGGAGCCACGGCGGGGGAATCTGACACCGTGCTGTCGCACTGTGGCGCATCACACAAGTCCGACTGATCAGCAGTCGGATGGGGCACAGGAACAGACTCCATCACGTACAGCGGGTCATCACTGTCATCGTCAGGTGCAGGACTCTGAGGTGGCTGCTCACTGTTCCTGCGTCGCAGGTCCCTAACGTGGCGCGGCATGCCGTCCACTTCCACGACCTGCGGGGAGACCACGGCCGTGACGGTACCCCGCCCAGACGGCTCCGTACACCGCGTCCCGCGGCGCCTCACCCACACCGTGTCACCGACTGCGTGCACGCCCAGCTCCGCCGCAGTGAGCTCCATCGCCCCGGCCTCGGCGCACTCCACCGTCCCAGATGGAGCGGCTGCCAGGCGCACACAGTCACGTGGCTCATAGCGATGCACTCCGCAGAACGGTGCGCTGCCGGCCCCTTCGCCATCGCGCGGCGTCACATTATATAAGTGCACTGCCTCGGCGATGGCACACCGTTTCCGAGCGGCGATAACTTTCACCGTTCGGTGACTCCGCTCGATCACTCCGTTTCCGCTCGGCGCATGCGCCGCCCGGAACCTCACCGTCACCCCCCAGCGAGCGGTGAGGACGGCGAACGGTCGGCCGCGGAAGACCGGATCGTTGTCACATAGGAGCTCCACCGGGGCCCCCCGCTCATAAAATATTTCCTCAAGCCGCTGGACGATGCTCGAGCTATCCTGTCGACGCAGTGACCGCCACACAGCGAACCGCGACGGTCCACAGTCAATCACGCTGAGGTACGACTGACCCTCGTGGTGTGTAACGTCAATGGCTAGTCTCCACCATGTTTGTGGCACCGCTAGTGACCCGTGCCGCCACTTGACTGGGGCCGGGTCGATCGCTCGGCACACATCGCAATTCGCCACCACAGCGCGCACTTGCGCTCGGGTCACATGACCGATACACCGGCGAGCAAAGTACAGCGTCCTTCGAACACCCGGGTGACCGGCTCGCTTGTGTACTTCGGCAATGCTCTCCGCACCGACGGCGGCCGCACTCACAGTTGGCGGCACACCGATGGCGGCTGCACTCACAGCTGGCAGCTCACAGGCGGCGGCCGCACTCACAGTTGGCGGCACACCGATGGCGGCCGCACTCACAGCTGGCAGCTCACAGGCGGCGGCCGCGCTCACAGCCGGCGGCTTATCGCGAAGCCACTCCTTGGGCACGCGCGTCAGCGCGTCGGAGCGGTTCTCCGCCGATCGCACGAGCGCCACAGACAAGTTGAGCTGCAGCTCGCTGACCAGCTGACGGATGATCTCGACGCGACGCCGGATTAACAGCTCGCCGTGCGCCTTGGTACGGAGGCGCGCGCGACCACTGATCGCGTCATCAATCCAGCGGGACACCGTCACCGAGTCCGTGCGGAGGTCAATTGTCCGCGCACCCCAGGCGACGGCCAGGCTTACACCTCGGATGGCCGCATCCAGCTCGGCCATGTTGATATGCATGGCCTCATCGCGCCTGAGCCAGCACGCATCCTCGATGACGTCACCGCCTGACGTCTCCAGGACAACCCCCGTGGCCAGCGAGCTCGCGTCAGTCCAGACGACTACACCATCGCCCTCCACGCACCATACGCCTCGAGCTGGATCGTCACTGACTAGGCGACTCGCAACGCTGTCCATCTGCGCACGCAGCGCCGCCTCCTCGGTGACGTCATCCCAACCCTGCGTCAGCTCGTTCACGCGCCGCTTGATCCATGCCACCGCGGGCCGGAGCCATCCGCACACGGGCAAATGGGCCACCAGTCGCCCACACCACGCGAACACGGTTCGGCGAGTCACACGCGCTGGCGGCGCGTCCACAGCGTTGTCCCGCACCCACCGCAACTCTCCGTCATCTGCCTGGACTCGCAGGCCCAGGAGCCGGGCTCCGCTGGCCGCTCGCTCCGGCGGCTTGCACGCCAGACCGTACTTGGCGAAGTGTTGCACTACACTCTCGGCACTGGCGACATCCTCGTTGACAAGCAAGTCGTCCACATACGCCAGCACCGCCCGCTCTATCGCTGGGTCCTGTGACAACACAGCACGGACGACCGCCTTCATAACCAGCGGAGCCACGTTCAGCCCGAATCCCAGCCTGGTCAGACAGTAACGCTGACCGCGCACCACCACTGTCTGAAAAGGCCACAGCTGCTGCTCCACACGTAGCTGAAGGTAGGCCTTCTTCAGATCTACGACGGCGACGCGCGATCCGTGCTTCCGCCACTTGCGCAACTGGTCTGCGCACACGTCGGAGTCCGCGGTGTGAGCAGTGACGTGGCTGTTGAGCTCACGATAGTCGAGCACTGGTCTCACTTTGGCCTTGTTTCTCTGCTGCACCGCCATCAACGGCACCAGTCCGCGTGGCGGCCCGTGCTGCGCCTCGTCGTAGGGCACCAGCCAACCGCTGGCGATCCACTCGTCCAGCTCCTCGTCAAACTCTTGACGCGCGGCTGGCGGCACGGCGTACTGCTCGACCCTGTTGCCGAGACACTCGGGCCCCCCACCGTCCGCCCACTTCCACGCCACTGTCCATGCTCGTTCCGCCGCGTCAAACCGCGCTCTAAAGTCAGCCGCATCCACCTCGAGCGGCGGGCACACCGCAGCACCACAGAAGCGTACATCAGTCGGTGACTGCACGCTGACGCCTCCCAGGGTGGAGATGCCGGAAATGCCGAGTACCATCTCGACCCCCATCGGCCGCTCATCCACCACCAGCACATCAAGTGTGGCCCGCCGGCCGGCCGGCGTCTCCACACTGACGCTGCCGACACCGCTGCACCGGAACGGTTCTCCACTGATCGTGGTCACCACGATCTGCCGCTGGCGCCAGCGCTCACAACATGGCGCGTACACAATCGTGTCCGTGCAGCCGGTGTCCACTAGCGCGCGACACTGCCGACCGTCCACTCGCAGTTCGACCACGGGCAGGGCGCCGCTCAGTGCTGCACCGGAGACGACGCCGGCGCTGGCACGCCATCTCCTGCACCGTTTCCCGACTGCTGGGGACAGGAGACGGAGATGTGGCCCAGCTCTCCACAGTTCCAGCAGCGTCGTGGCCACCGTGATCCCCGTGTCGGCTGGTCTCGTGACGGATGACTCGGTGGCGGCTGGCCGCGATGCGCCCCGTCACGCGGTGGCGCCTGGGCTCGCCTCCCCGCGGCCACTGCCGTAACACGCTCGTCACTGAGCACGGCGCGGGCGCGTGACAGGACGCTGGCCAAGTCCAGTCTCTCGGCTCTGGACCCAGCACGGATGGTCTGTCGCACCGACTCCGGCAGCCCAGCGATGAACGCGCAGACGAGTGCTCGCTCCGGGATACCGCCAAATAGCACTGCGAGACGCCGAAGGTCGGCCAAGAATACATCGGCGGACTCGCCCACCCTGAGGTGGCGGCTAGTGAAGGCCTCGTACGCCGCGTGCTGGTCTAGGGCGAACGCGTCGTACAGCGCGTCGCGCGTGGCCTCCAGAGAGCTGCGACTGGCGACCGGCATCTGCGACCACACTGCAAATGCGCCGCCAGTAAGGCGCAGCGGAAGCACCGTCTCTGCGGCGACACCACGGAGCGCACACAGCATCTTGGCCCGCTCAAACCACTCAACGACGTCTGCCGACCCGTCGTATTCGGCAATCAGCCGAGCGTCAAAAGCGGGACGCTGTGCGGCGGCCATTACCACTCCAGGACTGGCGATCGCCTCCATTGCTCCAGGGCTGGCGGCGGCCTCCACTGCTCCAGGGCTCACGACAGCCTCCACTGCTCCAGGGCTCGCAACGGTCTCCATTAAGGCCGAAATAGCTTGTGCTTGCGACGTTTAAAGACTGTATTGATATCAAAAACAGTAGAGTGGCTCGGGCCTCACGCTGCACATACCGCCGTCCGCCCCGCTCAGCTTCCGACTACCGGCCGCCGGCTCCCGTATTGAGAAAACAGACACTGCTGCTGTAGCGCACGTGCGCTGCACGCCGGAGGCACCTGCGGTCCGCTGAACCACAGTCACTGTGGTGTGGTTTTGGTAACCATACGATGCATTTTGTCGCATTAATTGTCAAGGAAGCACATTTCGGTTTGATAATAGTTTATCAGGTTGTTGCATCCGGCTAGTCAAGGGCGGGCACAATGTGGTGTATGGTACTGTTTCCTGCACTGAGATACGAAAATAAAAAGTAGAAAGCATTACACTTTCTGCGAAATCAAATCATTCCGGAATATCAAACGGAAGATTTCGTGATCAGTGTCCTAAGTATGGTATGTACACCGAGTTTCAGCAAAATCGAAACACCCCGATAATATCAAAAGGAATATTACTAACCCTCGTAACTCCTTAGTAACGCAAAATACCACCACTAAGAGCATGATTTTCGTGAGCAGCGTCGTAAGTATAGTCTGTGTACAAATTTTCAGCGAAATTAATATACCCCGGCGGACTTTCGTATGACCGTCCGTATTTCATAAGATACAAAAATCCAAGACCAAAACACTGGATTCGTGATCAACGTATCGGATATGGTCAGTGTACCAATTTTCAGCAAAATTGAGATACCCCAAAATATTAAACTGGAGTTGCATATAAATCTGCTCCCAGTTTGACGGTGGTGTACGAAAACGCATACGTTTCAGGCACTGACATCAATATAATACATAGACAGCCAACTCGCGCGCCGCATACGCCGGAGTTCCCAGACTGTGTGGTGGCGTCAGCTGTCCTGGAGGGCAAAACATCGCGACGCGCCATATGGACTAGTGGTGTCAATCGGGTATCAAAATTTTGGTAACCGACAAAATGTTGTGACCGAGTTGGTAATTGGTCGGTCAGGCTCATACATTTTTGGACACTTGTCGGTCAGCCTAATCTGAAAAAAACACTTTTTGTCGATCTGCCCCAAATTGTGTATACAGTGCATCCTTGATGCGCTGATTCCGAAAATATGCCTCTATAGGGTGGTATTTTTTGTCGTTTACGAGTTACAGCCATGCGCTTGAGCGCGGCGCCGACGAAGGAGCCGGGCACCGCCAGTGACGTCATCCAGCGCCGCCGAGTTCAAGGCCAAATGGCTCGTGTCCTTACCTGGTTATAGGGCCTTGGTTTAAACAAAGAAATAGCCAGAAACGTTTCTATAAATACAAAAATGTATTTCCTTCGCTTTTTGAAGGATATGGCAGTATCTCATTGTAAAGTCGTTTACAATTCCTGCGCGTATGCTCCAATGCCCATTGGGTGAAATGCCTGGTACCCGCTCAAAGGCAAAGGATATTCCCTCGCAGCTACGCGCCCTAGCCCATCAAGAACAAGAACAAGCAAAGGATATTCCAACAAAATATGTGGCTTAACCCATACTAACTGAGAAATTCCAAGTAAATATATAGTAGTTTTTTTTTCAATTTGGAAAGGCATCACTATGAGAAGGAGTGGGATGTGATTATACAAAAGCATTAAAGGGAAATAATGACCTTTTGATTTTGTTAGCAACAATTTCATAGGCTACCGTTATGGTTTTAAAATTATTTTATTTAAATTTAAGAATTAAATAAAATTATTCCCAAATTCCAAGTTGTAAGTTTGGAAAAAATACAAAACAAGTACCTTGTGCACTTCATGAAGGTCATTGACAAATTCGTCCTTCCCTACCATTGTTTACATCGAGTGCGGCATTTTTGGAGGCTCTGACGTTTCCGATCAAACTGAGCGCTGCTCGGACACACGCTAGTAGCGCTTTCGTTCTCCATGGCAACCAGGCGTCAGTCAATCAAAAGCCAGAAAGGGAATACGTTCTGGCTTTTCATTGGCTCACGCCTGGTTGCCATGGAGAACGAAAGCGCTACTAGCGTGCGTTCGAGCAGCGCTCTGATCCGTGAAGCATCCGTGATGCATGACTGACTATCAGTATAAGTCATGAATAACAACAACATGCAAACTATACCAACTCGAATAAAATAAGGGCGGAATGAATTGAACCCCAGGCAAGCTAGTATTCGCAAAGCACTCGGCACTGCGCCACAATAGGAAAAGGTGAGGGAAATGCATATTGGACACATTATTATTACGTCACAAGTTTCTGAAGTGTCAACTACTATGAAATACAGTGATAAAATACCTTTAATAATTATTAACAAGAAAATTCAAATTAAAAAACAATAATTTGAATAAGTCTTTAATTAGCTTTCAACTCAAAATAAGATATATTTTGCAATGCTACACAAGAATGGCACCAGTGACGTCATTAACAAAGCCTGCTACGGGACTTGGGTATACTAATCAGGAACAACTCGCCATAATGGTTAAGTGCGCCGAGAAGCATGACAATGACTTTGTAAACAAATCGCCGACGCTAAATAGGTCGCCGTCGATGTGCATCGATGAGCTTCCGATTTAATTGCCAGTTTTGTGTTATTGTTTGTTAGTTTTTTGGGGGAAAATTATTATTTTTCATGATAATATAAAGCATAGTGTTATATACAGCCACAGACAAATTATACAATACTCCTAATATTGAAAACAAATGAATCAATTTTCAAAAATTGAGGATCGCAACCACTAACTATGCCGCCGTTGATGTGCATCGATGAGCTTCCGATTTTATTGCCACTTTTTCTAATCGCTGTTAGTTTTAGAAGATCGCCGGGCATATAATCACAACAAGCAGAACGCACAATATATTTTCCACTCCATTGCGTAAAAAAACAATACGGGAAAAGCCCGCAGTTTGATGAGGACCAAAAGTACTTGCAAGTACCGGTCGTTAAAAGTGTGTAACGCTTATCAACTTTAACTTGAAATATCTTTCGGTAGGAAAGTTTGCATGCAAAATGTGATGAATTTACAATATATTTTGGTCTTGTCTGGCGATTTCAAGTGCTAACTCCATTTTTGTGGAAAAAGGTAATTATTTCCCTTTAAGTGAATTGTGTTTGGTAAGTTTCAACTCCAGCTCCTTTGAAAAGCTTGGCTTTCTATGAAGCATGGATTGTCACATTTTGTATGAATATGAACTTTTTAATGCAGATAGATAACTGCAGATAAATGTATACAAGCAAACAAAGTTGAAGTAAAATTATTATTACCTGAAGATACATGTTTTAAATAAATATTTTAAAGGGAAATGCTAGCATGTGTTATGACTTATGAGGAATGAAACAGCATGCTTGACAATTTACATGCAGTTTTTACGAGCGAGCGCGAAGCGAGGGTGGCCGCAACCTTGGCTATGTGCCTGATCTCAGATGATATCAAAACGTCCCGAAGGTGGAACGACGAGCACCGTTCAGGGACGCATATTCGGGCGCCATATCACGATGAGGAACCTTGCGTGTCTCCTGATGAACATGGCACTTGGCAGACTGCCACAAAGTTGAACTTGCGCTGCTTCATCGCGCCCCGAGACAGTCGAGAACATTCAGCTCGTCCGCCCGCCAGGCTGGCCGAAAAGGGCCCAGCTGGAGGTTGGAGGGGCAGCTGCCCCTCCTGCCCCCCCCCCCCCCCCTGTGGCGCCGGCCCTGAAGAAGCCCCACTTGTGTGTCAAGGGGCCCATTCGGCCTGTACAGAGGTCCTTCCGACCTGGCCAGGGACTGCACTGGCTGCTTTGTCGCCCTGCCGACATGCGCAGGGGCCCTCCGACCTGCCCAGGGGCCCCTCCAGTCTGGCTAGGAACTCATCCGGCATGTTCAAGGGCCCTTCCGACCGGTCCAGGAACCCTTTCGGTCTAGCCAAGGGCCTCTCTGACTTGCCCAGGAGCCCCTCCGATCTGCCCAGCGACTCTTCTGGTCGGACTGCGCTGACTGCTTTGTCGGCCTGCCGACACGCTCAAGGGGCCCCGGCCCTCCGACCTGCCCTGGGGCCCCTCCGTACATGCTAGGGGCCAATTCGGCATGTTCAGAGGTCCTTCTTACCCGCCCAGGGGTCCTTTCGGTCTGGTCAGGGGCCCCTGCGATCTGCATAGGGGCCTTTTGAACGTTCCAGGAACCCTCTGGTCTTTCCAGGGGCCCTCCAGCCTTCTAAGGGGCCCTTCCGAGCTGGCGAGGGACTGCGCTGGCTGTTTTATCGCCTTGCGACATGCTCCGAGGGCCCTCCGACCTGCCCTGGGGCCCCTCCGTGCTGACTAGGGGCAACCACACGTCCGATTGACAAGCTGACTTCTTTGCTGAGCAGCCCCATCCAACCTACCCTGTGTGAGATCAGTGCCGACTCATGTGGGTGCCTACTACTGCGCGTGCCGCGTGCCGCGTGAGGGGTGTTGAAAAGTGTTTTCTCGTACAAACTCTGCAACGGCTGAGCCGATTGTGTGCAAATTTGGTGTCTGGTTCGGGACCCCTCAGCCACCAATTTTTCACAAGTCAGGGGTGGGGTGCCTCTGCACGTGCGCACGTGCACACCCCTATTATATATCTCAGGAACGGCTGAGCCGATTGTGTTCCAATTTGGTGCATGGTTAGGGACCTCTCAGCCGCCGCCTTTCCACAAGTCAGGGGTGGGGTGGCTTTGCACGTGCGCACGTGCACACCCCTATTCGATATCTCTGAAACGGCTGAGCCGATTGTGTTCAAATTTGGTGTGTGGTTCGGGACCTCTCAGTCCCCACTTTCCCACAAGTCAAAGGTGGGTGCCTCTGCATGTGCGCACCCTTTTTGTATCTCAGAAGCTACTGGCCCGGTCAAGTTGAAATTCCCATACATTTCTTTCGCGCTCGCTTGTTCATCACCAACTACGGCCCCTTACTGGTTTCAAGTTTGGGATCCATTTTACATAATTATCTATATCTAATAAAATATAATACATATTGGTAGTGGGTTTCTTTCAAAACGCGATACAAATGTTAATGCCTTTTGCCAATGCATGCATACAATGACTTTGCATGACGTTTCTATATACGTTCCTGCCGTCACGATCCCCCAGTGTCCGTCAGGTGCCGGCAGGGAACACAAGTGACCAGCTGGCCGCGGGGCGGGTGTCGCCATCAATTCCCGGCCACCTAATCGCCCGAGGCGCATCTAATCGGTCCAGCCGCAGTTGCTGTCTCGGGCGGCCCGCCGCGGAGAGCCGCTGGAGGGGTGGCGAGGGGCGGGGCGGGGCGGGATCGGTTCTCCCGCCGGCGAGCCCCTCCGATCGCGGTGGGTCGCCTCGGCCGGCTTGAGGTCAGGTTCCACCGCTGCCCCATTACTGGCGATATTTGATGCATGACCCCGCGCGTCACGGGCCGGGGCAGCGCTCCACCGGCCATTTCTCACGGCCGGCGCCGAGCGCGGCCCGGCCGGACGATGACGGTGCGGCGTACATACTGATGACGGGGCAGAGGGATGAAGTGTGGCGCGTGCCGACGGCACCGAGGACAGGAGAACGAGAGATGTTGACAGCTTGTTGCATGTTAACTTAAACATTTTTATTCTTGATAGGAAAGACGGCATTATACTGTAGTTATATATTTAAAGTTAACGAATATAATGTCCCGGGAGGCTTCAGCTTGATATATCTATATATCTATATATCTATATATCTATATATCTATATATCTATATAGAGATCTAGATATCTCTATATCTCTATATCTATCTATCTCTATCTATCTCTATATATCTCTATCTATCTATCTATCTCTATCTATCTATCTATCTCTATCTATCTCTATCTATCTATCTATCTCTATCTATCTCTATCTATCTATCTATCTCTATCTATC
Source organism: Chirona hameri (assembly GCA_036785665.1). Classification (NCBI taxonomy): domain Eukaryota; kingdom Metazoa; phylum Arthropoda; class Thecostraca; order Balanomorpha; family Balanidae; genus Chirona; species Chirona hameri. Next base: position 67,586 of record JAXIVJ010005025.1, read on the forward strand.
TCTATCTATCTATCTATCTCTATCTATCTCTATCTATCTATCTCTATCTATCTATCTCTATCTATCTCTATCTATCTCTATCTATCCATCTCTATCTATCTATCTATATCTATCTATCTATCTATCTATCTATCTATCTATCTATCTATCTATCTATCTATCTATCTATCTATCTATCTATCTATCTATCTATCTATCTATCTCTATCTATCTATCTCTATCTATCTATCTATCTATCTCTATCTATCTATCTATCTATCTATCTATCTATCTATCTATCTATCTCTATCTATCTCTATCTATCTATCTATCTATCTCTATCTATCTCTATCTATCTCTATCTATCTCTATCTATCTCTATCTATCTATCTATCTATCTCTATCTATCTCTATCTATCTCTATCTATCTCTATCTATCTATCTCTATCTATCTATCTCTATCTATCTATCTCTATCTATCTATCTCTATCTATCTCTATCTATCTATCTCTATCTATCTCTATCTATCTATCTCTATCTATCTATCTCTATCTATCTATCTATCTCTATCTATCTATCTATCTCTATCTATCTATCTATCTATCTATCTCTATCTATCTATCTATCTCTATCTATCTATTTATCTATCTCTATCTATCTCTATCTATCTCTATCTATCTCTATCTATCTCTATCTATCTCTATCTATCTCTATCTATCTCTATCTATCTCTATCTATCTCTATCTATCTCTATCTATCTCTATCTATCTCTATCTATCTCTATATATCTCTATCTATCTCTATCTATCTCTATCTCTATCTATCTCTATCTATCTCTATCTATCTCTATCTATCTCTATCTCTATCTATCTCTATCTATCTCTATCTATCTCTATCTCTATCTATCTCTATCTATCTCTATCTCTATCTCTATCTCTATCTCTATCTATCTCTATCTATCTCTATCTCTATCTCTATCTCTATCTCTATCTCTATCTCTATCTCTATCTATCTCTATCTCTATCTATCTATCTATCTATCTCTATCTCTATCTCTATCTATCTATCTATCTATCTATCTCTATCTCTATCTCTATCTCTATCTCTCTTTCTATCTATCTCTATCTATCTATCTCTATCTATCTCTCTATCTATCTATCTCTATCTATCTCTCTATCTATCTATCTCTATCTATCTCTCTATCTATCTCTATCTATCTCTCTATCTATCTCTCTATCTATCTCTCTATCTATCTCTATCTATCTCTCTATCTATCTCTATCTATCTCTCTATCTATCTCTATCTATCTCTATCTATCTCTATCTATCTCTATCTATCTCTATCTATCTCTATCTATCTCTATCTATCTCTATCTATCTATCTCTATCTATCTCTATCTATCTATCTCTATCTATCTATCTCTATCTATCTATCTCTATCTATCTATCTCTATCTATCTATCTCTATCTATCTCTATCTATCTATCTCTATCTATCTCTATCTATCTCTATCTATCTATCTCTATCTATCTCTATCTATCTCTATCTATCTCTATCTATCTCTATCTATCTCTATCTATCTCTATCTATCTCTATCTATCTATCTCTATCTATCTCTATCTATCTATCTCTATCTATCTCTATCTATCTATCTCTATCTATCTATCTCTATCTATCTCTATCTATCTATCTCTATCTATCTCTATCTATCTATCTCTATCTATCTCTATCTATCTATCTCTATCTATCTCTATCTATCTATCTCTATCTATCTCTATCTATCTATCTCTATCTATCTCTATCTATCTATCTATCTATCTCTATCTATCTATCTCTATCTATCTCTATCTATCTATCTCTATCTATCTCTATCTATCTATCTCTATCTATCTCTATCTCTATCTATCTCTATCTATCTCTATCTCTATCTATCTCTATCTACTATCTATCTCTATCTATCTATCTATCTCTATCTATCTCTATCTATCTCTATCTATCTATCTCTATCTATCTCTATCTATCTCTATCTATCTCTATCTATCTCTATCTATCTCTATCTATCTCTATCTATCTCTATCTATCTCTATCTATCTCTATCTATCTCTATCTATCTATCTCTATCTATCTCTATCTATCTATCTCTATCTATCTCTATCTATCTCTATCTATCTCTATCTATCTCTATCTATCTATCTATCTCTATCTATCTCTATCTATCTATCTATCTCTATCTATCTCTATCTATCTCTATCTATCTCTATCTATCTATCTCTATCTATCTCTATCTATCTATCTCTATCTATCTCTATCTCTATCTATCTCTATCTATCTATCTCTATCTATCTCTATCTATCTATCTCTATCTATCTCTATCTATCTCTATCTATCTCTATCTATCTCTATCTATCTATCTCTATCTATCTCTATCTATCTATCTA
>JAXIVJ010005026.1:0-70000 GCA_036785665.1 Chirona hameri
TGTTAAAACAGTCACACGAAGTCGCACTCCCATCCTGATATGACACGCCACGATGACATATACTGTTATAAGCAAGTACCTATATAAATATCGACGAACAAATTGTAAATAAATCATACAAAAAAGGAAAGCGCTCCTATCCTGAGATAATGCGCCACGATGACATATTTTCGTTCAAGTTCGGTTTTTTGTTTCTGATACACAGAGATTCAGCAATTTTCCTATCTGGGTGGTCTTTCGTTTTCATCAAAACTTTAACTTCCAAAGGAGAATCAGCAAGTTTGTCTGCCTTAGGGATTCCTTTGTGGCATGACCCAAAATGATCACCTATCGGAGTTAGATATTGGTATCATTTACCGCACACCTCAAGTGTTCATTGTAAAGAAGGCGTAGAAGTCTTTTGGATTCCCCAATACAAGAAGCCCCACACAGCCTGCAAGTCAGCTCATATACGATATCTGTATCTGTACATCTACCCTTTTTGATCATTTTACAAGTGTTGCAAGTCCTGTTGCCTGCTGAAGGGCATGGCGGGTCCGTGAGTGAAGAATGAACTAATTTGCATTTTAGCGTATCCGGTGTGTACGAGGCTACGTTTACGTTCAGACCGGAGATCCGTGCCACCCGCTTCACCTTACATAATACAGTTTCATCCACATAAGGCAACAAAAGGACACCAGTAGCTTCACGATCCGACCCTCTCGCGCTCACCTCACGCTCAGCTCCACCCCTCCTCTCCCACGTGCCCCCGCGGCCCCCTGTCGACCTCTTCACCTGTTTCTGAACAATCCTCAGAATATGTGCCGGATAGCCATTCTCTGAAAAGAAGATCCAATATCTTACGTAAGCTTTTTTTCTTCGCGTCTTCGTTTGAAGACAGCCTAATTGCTCTCCTATATTGAGATCGAAGGGTGTTCAGATAAGTGTGCTTGGGTGAGCTGAACGATAGTGCAAAATGATTCCTGCATTGCTCGGTTTGACGTACAGTTCAGACTGATACAAGCACTTCCCTTCCTTGCTGTACAAAGTGATCAGAGTATCAAGCATTGAAACTGAACCTTCGCCCTCCCCAGACATTTCACATGTAAACTGAATTAGGTTGTCAATCCCGTTTAGGTAAGCGACGAAGTCGTTTAGAACATATTTGCCATGCAGCCAGACACCAGCGTAGTCATCTATAAATCTGGCGAAAAATCCGGTGTTAGACCTCCCCTATCTAACGCTAGTGTCTCAAAGCGATCCAGATATAGGATAGCTACAGCTGGTGCGACAGGATTCCCCATAGCTACGCCCTCTTTTTGCATGTAAAACTGATGTCCAAACCTAAAGACATTGTTTTTCAGGCAATGTTGCAGCAGGTCACATATATCATCGATACATAGCCCTGCTGTGTCTATCCTATCCTCGTACCTTATCAGAGCCTCGCGCACCGCCTCTATTGTCTCGTCCACTGGGATACTGCCGTATACATTCACAACATCTATGCTGAAGAAGATGGCATTGGCTGGTACAGAGCGCTCACCCCAAAATCGTTGCAGTCTTTGAAGGACATCATCAGTGTCTACCAGATGCAGAGGGACGAACTGAAGAAGTTGTTGCAGGATTTTGTCCAGCATCCATGACGTCTTCTCCGTTGGACCTCCGCACGTGGCTATCACGGGCCTGAGTGGGATGTGCGGCTTTTGGTCTTTTGGCAGATCATAGAAGACCGGGGTCCTGCTGTGATTAGGAGTTAGCTCCTCTATGCACTTGTCTGGCAACTTATCCCGTACTGTCCGCTGGAAAATTCGCTTAGTTGTAGCTTCAAACTTGGCGGTCTTGTCCTGATCGAGCCGTGTGTAGTTGCCAGTTGGTGTCGTCATGGAGAATATGATTGGCCTTACTGACATAATCCGACTTGTCCAAGATAACCAAGCCTTTACATTTGTCACTGGGTTTGATTACAATGTCTTCATTGTTCTTTTGCTTTTTTTAGACCATCTAGCTGTTCTTCTGTAACGTTACTAGCCGAGTCACCATGCTGCTTGTAAATTCTAAGAATAGAGTTATTAAGCTTACCCAACCGCTCTTCCGTTTATTTGGTAGACAGAGGGGTTGTGTCTTATTGACATCCGGGAAACGCGTGCCACCGAACAAACCTGTAGCCGATGTTCCGTTCTGCCTCTCAGGGACGACGTCCAAAGCACCAGCGTCATTCTCGATCTGCGGTCCTGTTACGCCTCGTATTTCTGCATTTAGTTCCCTTTCCCGTTTAGCTCGTTCGATTTCAACCATCCATCGCTTTCCATACGCGAATCGTTCAATATTCTTCTCCACGTCTGTAATCAAGGGACGATCTAATTTCGGCGTGATCCCAAATTTCGGTCTGTTTTCGAGTAAGCTTTCCGTGGCAGGATCCAAGTCCAACGAGGAGAGATTATTGACTCTCGCCACCTCCGTAGCCTGTCTCCCATTTCCCTGTTCGGTAGCTGGATGTGAATTACGCACATTATGCTTAACACTGTCTTGCAAGCCTCGAAACTTTTTGACTTGTCCTGGACGGTTGATATCTATTGTAGAGCAAAAGATGCGTCTGCAGCTGTCTGAGCCAATTCAAGACGCTGAGTTCTAGGTTTAGATTGCACAGGTCTTGATACAACCGCTTTTGTTTACGTTCCAGGTAGGCTTTTTCTTCAAAAGCCACAGAGATAGAGGCATTGAGCAAATATTTGGCAAAATCCGAGCATTTTTCATCAAACCTACGAAGTCCAGAGAAAGTCTTGTGCACTCTCTTCAATGAGTCTTGAATGAACCGAGGCGTCAAGTTGGATCGTCCACCCCCGAATTTTTGGCCGAATACGCTGATGCACTACGAGATGCCCTATGTTCTCTCTTCGCCGCATATGAGCTGACTTGCTGGCTGTGTGGGGTTTTTTATATTGGGGAATCCAAAAGACCTCTACGCCTTCGTTACAATGAACACTTGAGGTGTGCGGTAAATGAGACCAATCTAACTCGGATAGGTGATCATTTTGGGTCATGCCACAAAGGAATCCCTAAGGCAGACAAACTTGCTGATTCTCCTTTGGAAGTTAAAGTTTTGATGAAAACGAAAGACCATCCAGATAGGAAAATTGCTGAATCTATGTGTATCAGAAACAAAAAACCGAGCTTGAACGAAAATATGTCATCGTGGCGCATTATCTCAGGATAGGAACGCTTTCCTTTTTTGTATGATTTATTTACAATTTGTTCGTCGATATTTATATAGGTACTTGCTTATAACAGTATATGTCATCGTGGCGTGTCATATCAGGATGGGAGTGCGATTTCGTGTGACTGTTTAAACAAATTGTTCGTCTTTATTTATGTATATAGGTATTTGCTAAGAACAATACCTAACATGCTATCATAGGGCGTGATCTTAGGAGTGTAATTTCGTGTGATTGGTCTACAAAATGTTCGTCTTGATTTATTTCTGTATCGGGCAGGTTTTCAGCTGGGCTGGGTGGAGGATGTAGTCTCTGATTTTCACGAGCTCTGCTAAATGTGTATTCTTGTATCGTGTATGTGAATGATGTGTCATTTCGATTGCAATACATCTGATGAAGGGCTGTGCCCGAAGGCAAATGTAAAACAAAGTTTAATTTCTTACTTTGGTTCATTCAAGGAGAAGGTCGATTAAAACATTTTAAAATATGTGTGTAATCTATTATCACGCGACTGCGCACGACCGCGCGATGCAGATCTTGAAATATTGCATAGGAGGTTTGGTTTTTCTTAAAACGAGATTAAAGTTTCACCGCCCCTCCCCCCCCCCCCCCCCCCACACACTTTTCATGGCATTCCTAAATCCATGCAATCCACCAAGTGCCACTACCACACCGGCAGATTTATGTCTCAACAACCTACAGCTACCACCTCGAATGGATTCCTGGTGTCTGTAAAGATGCGCCGTACCGATCTGTGACGGTGGCTGCCAGTCTGAAGTCGCAACCCACGACCCGGCCGATCGTCACAGGATCGAATACCGCGGCAGATTACCGGTGGCAGCCCGGGAGGAAACATTCTCACCGCTGCGGTCTGCGGCCGCGGGTGACGGGTATGCCATCGTCGGTGTCCACATCTATTGGACCGACTGCGTAGCAACATGGCACTTTTGCAGAGTAGCGCGGGTGACGCGGTGTCCTGTCAGCGTGAGTTTGACCGTCCGGGTATTCGCTCTCACGGTGGTGCTCCATATGAGGATTTCGCGCCGGAAGTTGGAAGATGGTGACCGGTGGGGTTGAGGTGTACATACGTGGATTATGGTGATGCACGCAAAATATGCGCTAAGTAGTGTCGATACAGATCTTAGGTGTCTCAGTCAGATTAGTCGTTTGAACATACTATTGAATGAATGTCCATTTCCAGAAAATGTTTGAAATTCAAATGGCATTTTGTCCACAATTTTGACGATTTGCGAACCAAGTCTAACTTTTTTTACACACGGTGCTCAACATCGTGCGAACTGGAGAGCGTCAAAGTGACCCAGGACCCACCGGTCCAGCTTTCTTAATTTGTGTCTATCCTGTTCTTGGTGTCGACTGTCGACGCCTACGACTTTTAGCCGCTAAACTGAAATACAGCTCATGTTCTCTCTTCGCCGAAACCATGCATATGCAAACCAAGCAACCACTGTACCATTCACCCCAAGTACAAAACATTGTTTATTGATGACCTGTTCCTCGAACAGGATCACAATAACTGATCAGTCGGAAACAGTGGTTTCCGAAAATGACCAGCCGGAAATAGCACTACCCAAAGCTGACAACTCCTGCCCGAATGCCCAGACTGTCACGTCAGGTGTCTCTCTACCCCTGACTGCGATCGTGATATCACCAAGTGGAATACAGTCAGTTGATCACGGAGTGCACTCAGCTGATTTCCGCCGACGCCACGGCTCGCCACCGCGGCCTTCGCATGTGAAGACAATGATGGCAATGGACACTGCCCGCACATTCTGCACATTCCTGCCCCGTCCCCTTCCCCCTCACATCCGCCGGAATCGGGATGCTATTTTTACACAGTGTGGGTGTTCAGCTATGTGATAAGTGGGGTAAATAATCTGACTTATTCCTACTGTATTAGGAAGGGGATGCACTATCACGCGAGACTTGCAATGTCCTATTTTGTCAAATGTTTTACTTTTGTTCATCGATTATCAGGTGAAAAAAAAATCGAATTTTAAGGGGGAAGTGAATGACTCAAATTCACTGCCTTATTCTAGCAACGGTAAATCGAGTAGCGAAACGCTCTCTCATAAACAATGCAAGGATATGTATTGTTTATGTTGACTTTGTTGTCTGCAGTAGAATAGGTGTAGATCGTTGGCTTTATATGCATGCACTGCAAGTGGCTGGTGTGAAACGTCGAGCTTCGGCGATTAGCGACAATTGAATTATCGCTATAGTTTGCACTTGTCAGTGAGATAAATATTCTGGCTGCATATCTTATCATGCAATTTAACCCGCGCCCTGGGGTATTCAGCCGTCCCCGCTAGGGGGGGGGGGCAGATTCTACCCCCTCATTATCTTCCGAGAAAATAATCAAATAATCACAGCGAGACGCGCAAGGCGGCAGTCGAAAGCTCTCAATGAGATGCATCTAAACCATATGCTAAATTTTCAAAATAAGGTCGCATGTCAGTTCACGGTTAGGTCAAAGGTCAAAATCGTGGTATTTGAGTTCATGGGTTATACTTTCCATTCAAAGCTTTATATTGCGACTATCATCGCACAAAGTGCTCTAAAAAGTATAATACATCTCCAGCATAAGCGAAGGTGAGATTGAAAGTAAAGGTCAAGGTCAAGGTCAGGTCACAAAAGGTCACTATTAACAAGAGGTTTACGAAAGTCATGCGACACAAGTTTTATGGGTTATTTTACAGGTATAATTCGATAGTAGTGCCATTTTCACCACCTGACCCCATATAATGACCCCATAAAGGTGAAAATCAGGTCAAGGTCAGGTCACATAAGGTCAAAATTTGACATTGATGAATCTAAATAAAAAGGTCTGTTTTTAGACCAGTTATGTCCCAGAATACAGCGATGAGCTTTCTTTGTCTGTATCTGGTCAATAAAAGCAAAAACAAACGCAATTTCAAAAATGACGCCATGAGTTACTCATACTTAGGGAGCCATAAATCAGTCATAAATAATGATATTACTTTCAAATTTAGTTTGGGTCATACTTGGTTTTCCAATATATATTCAGTTTTGTTAATATCTTTAAAGATTGTGATGTTGTGGAAATGTTGTTTTTTAATCAGTTTTATTTTATTCTTTGGGGTCAAAAACTCAATATTTCGAGAAATCCGAGATACCCATTACGAAGAGAATGCCATTTCTTTTCACATCTCGTTTGTTTGTTGCAATTTTCTTCAAAACTCTATTTTCTACGATTATTCAAACATTTATCGTTTTTCCACCAAAAATATCATGACATGACGTCACTCAAACGTCCATTATCTCCCAAAGTACTGCACTGATTTCATTGAAATTGTGTGAGCAGACCTAGAATTGATTCCGAATAACGTACTGAATGTTTCACGTTAATTGTTGTTTTTAAATTATTGAGAAACTCGGGGAGGGGCAGATTCTGCCCCCCCCCCCCTCCACCCAGCAGGGCGCGGGTTAATGCATCATAATGCAATACAATAAATAACCTGACATATAAAATATAATTTGTGAAGTTTGGAAGCAAATTGTTATCAAAGCAAATCTGGCTGAATATTATGTAAAATATAAGCAGCTTAACAGTTTGATATCAGCTTAATCTCTTCACACCCGGTCCCCAGTTGCACTCCTGGCTTTATCCCGCAACTGCACCCTCGCCTTGAATGGTGGGTTTTACTGTGAGACTGGGCCTGTTCTAGGAACATCAGTTCTGTTTACATGAGGGTGGGGATAGCAGACTCTAAATGATAAGTTCAGTTTCCAGAACCTTACCGTCTTGTCAGAAACGAAACCATTGAAGCGTAGTTTTGTTTTGCAATGAGGTGTGGAATGCAAGTATTTTTGTGTAAAACGATTGACGTATTGATGATTTTGCGTTAAATTTGTCAGGGGAACTTTTCTCGGAATCGAATCGGAATCGTATTACATTGATTTCCACAATTTTATTTCATGCTGACTTGCATGCTTGTTAAAAACACGGATGTGTTAGGCCTTACCGACAGTTTAACATCTTGATTGCATATGAACGGGCCAAACTTGATGTTCCTTTAACTTCTGAGAATTTCGAATACAAATGCTTTCAAAAGCTTGTGCAATACCTTCTGCTTTAATATCTTAGCTAGCGAAATATATAGGAATCTCATAAGTTGAATAAAAAACACTGGGGTGCAGCAAATGAATGTTTCTGCCGCTTTTCGATGATGGTGATGATGATGGTTGGTGCTTAGTGGCGTTTTTCGATTCATTATATTTTCAATGCTTACATTCAAAAATAACATGTCTGCATTTTTAGTCTATCTCAGTTTAATCCGCAATATTATACGTTGATTAGCTGTAAAATGCTAGCAAATGGCTTTTAGGACTATCTTATCAACCTAACACCATTAGTGCGCTAATCTCCGGAATATCTGCCTTATTAACGGTGATGCAACTGTCTTTGGCTTCCGTTATTTTTCAGAGACATGTCCAGTAACGGACTATGATGCAATTCTGACAACGGATGTGCTCGCGGTCTAATGCGCATGAAAGCCGTAATAGCATTATCCGTGTTAACGTTTTTTTTACACTCGCTGCGCATTGTACAATGTATGTACATCACCGTTAATACTGTACATATTTCAGCCATGTACAAATCACTCCTCCCATAAGACCGCTAACATAATCTAACAAGATAAACTCGCGTAAATACATAAGCCAATTTTGGTCACCTACTTCAAAAGCACGCAATAATAATTAATAACCACTGTAATATCTCTTCACCAACGCCGGGGCGCCAGCGCCGGAAGACGGGTCACCAGTTGGGTCACCAGCTTATCACAGCTCGGTGAAGGACCGGCGGCAGCGACATAATGGAGGCAGGATTCCACGGTGGTTCTCACGGTCTCCCACGGTCTCCCACGCTTCTCCCACGGGGTCGGCCGCACCGCCGGCCGCCCATCGCAGCTCCGCCCGAGGGCAGACAGCTCGATTGAGTCAGCCCAGGTCAGTCTGGGTCAGCCGAGCCCCGCCCGTGCTCCGCCCCGCCCGCCCCGCCCGGCCCGGCCCGCCCCGCCCGGCCCGGCCCGGCCCGGCCCGGACCCGAAGACGGTCCACAGGGAACGTGGCGGCCGCGAATCACAGTCATTTGCTGGCTCCGTTTCCGGATCCAATTTCCAAACTAACGATCAGCTGAGGCCGTGTGGCCAGTTGGACACGGATCCCGGCGCGATACAAATATGCTGAAGAAATGTTCAATGTCGATATGCCGTGAGGCATCATATAATACGTCGGGCTGGGAATGTTCAATCGCGTTGGGTATGCTGTAATGTAGTATAGATCTGATGGGCAGTAGTTGCACGAGTGTGTTATGGGTGTTCTGCAGCATGGGAACCGGACAGCTCCCACGATAAGATGTCTCCCGGCAGCGTGCCGCCGCCGGCAGCCCTTCCGTGTGCTAATTTGTATTTAAATCACTGCTCCTAATACGGCTGCGGAGCCAGCGGCGGCGAGTCCAAACTGCAAGATCCGGCGCTGACCGGCCGACAGCATCCCAGTTCTCACGCCGGTCTCAACTCTAAGTTATGATCTCACACGATCTCTGACCGTCTCCGCCGCCGCCGCCGCCGCCGCCGCCGCCAACACCGCTGTCGCTACCGCTGCCCCCGCCGCCGCCATCACCGCCCCGTCGCCGCCACCACCGCTCCGCCGCCGCCGCCGCCGCCGCCGCCGCCAACACCGCTGCCGTCGCCACCAGCCACCCGCTGGTCATGACGTCACATACGACCGCACGGCGCTGCGTACCTGGTACATGGCCCCCGATCAGCCGGAGCAGACCGAGGAGGAGCCTCGGCCAGCCGCCGACGGAAACGGAAATGGCTGGCTGCGCGCCCCCGGTGGCCCGGCCCGGCGCGGGACCGGAGAGGCGGCGGAGCTCGCGCCCGGAATGTCCGGTCTCCGTCCTCGCTCTCTCGCTCACTCTCTCTCTCTCTCTCGCAGCGGCGGCGGCGGCGGCGGTCCGTCAGCACGCCGCCCGCCGAGCTGCCGCGTCTGCCGTGTCTCGATGGCGCATTAATTACCGACTTGGCGCCGCTGCCGAGCCACACACGCACACCGGCGGAGACACCTGTGACCCCCGCGGCGCACGAGAAGGAGCCACTGGGTGGCCGGCGCTGGGCCAGCCCCCGGTTACCGCCCGGTTACCGCCCGGTAATATCAGGGGGCGGTATTTGAAGAGCGACTCGGCACGGCGGTGCTGGACAGGTAACGGCCCAGTAATGGAGTCGGTGAGGCCGTTACGCGTCTGTTAATGTCTGGCTGCCTCGCGGACGTCGCGTCGCGGTGCGTCGCGGACAACCGCAGTCGATCGCCGAGTTATATTAGGCGAATATAAACCAGAGGCGATGTGTGCGGCTGGACCACCCCTGATAAAGACCTCCGCGCCAACGCCGTATTGATAATGAGAGCTCGCGTCGGCCAACCAATCACTTCACCGCCGCCAGCCTCACCGCAAGTGATCAAACGCGGCAGGAAAATAAATTGCAAGTGCAATATATCTGAAGGGAAATGAGTAGCTACAATACAAAGACTGACGCTAAGTAATGTGCTCAATAAAACAATTTGCTCATGAAGGCTATACGGGGCATCCAACAGAAAAAACGTACGAGTAGCCCAAGAACTCGCAGCGCTATACATATGCACGTGGCTCCACCGATCCATCATTACCAGTGAGCCTAAACACCCGGCGATCGATGTGTTTATTTACCACTGAACTGGCGTGAGGGGCCGCGGGTGTTACACGCGTCACCGCTCCCATCTAATGAGACCCGCGTCTGGCAGACTTCCTGGAACCGGGCGATCTGTTCTCACTAACAGCCGCCGCGTGAACCAACACCACAGGCCGGGGAACACGTGAGTGTGTGTGTGTGCAGAGAGGCGGGTCGTGACGGGAACAAGGTATACTAACACCGACAGTCATCAGCGCTGTGGTGTAAACGATCATCGCGAAAAGGTGTCAGCGTGTAAATGATCATCGGCGCACGGAGTGAGGGGTGATGTGCAGGTGATTAGTGAGGGGTGATGAGCAGGTGATTAGTGATGTGTAATCAGCAGGTGATTAGTGAGGGGTGATCATCGGGTTATTAGTGAGGGGTGATCAGCAGGTGATTAGTGAGGGGTGATCATCATGTGATTAGTGAGGGGTGATCATCAGGTGATTAGTGAGGGATGCTGAGAGGTGATTAGTGATGGGTGATCATCAGGTGATTAGTGAGAGGTGATGAGAGGTGATTAGTGAGGGATTATGAGAGGTAATTAGTGAGGGATGATGAGAGGTGATTAGCGAGGGGTGATGATCAGGTGATTAGTGAGGGATGATGAGAGGTGATTAGTGAGGGATGATGAGAAGTGATTGAACGGTGTGGTGTGAGGTGCTACGTTGATGGATTTCTGGTTCGCTGGTGGACGGATGGACAAAGTGTGGTGCATGAATGACGGGCACAAGCTGAAAGGGAGAAGCAGGATACGTTTATTTTAATCAGTTTATTTTCCTTCCGTTTATTTGGAACTCATCCCCTAGAGAATTGATGGCAACTCCTTTGATGTTTTCCGAAGATTGTCGAAAATGAATAAACGCGAAGTCATGGAATTTTCAGAACCTGTTCCTTGATCATTTCTGCAAGTTCACACAGATCTATTAACATTATTCAAAGTCAGGACACTGATCTAGGTCAGGTTTGGCAGTCCGTAGACTGCGATCGGCAGCGACTGCCCGTAAAGCGTGGGTTAAAGGGAAATAGTGACATTTTCCCACAAAAATGGAGTTATCACATGAAATCAACAGACGGGACCAAAATATATTGTAAATGCATTACATTTTGCACATAAACATTCCTACCGAAAGGTATTTCAAGTTAAAGTTGATAAGCGATCCACGCGATACACAATGGTCGGTAGACTCGGTACTCTCAAGTATCAAATTTCGGTGTTCACCAAAATACGGTATTGCTTTTTGACGAAATGGTATGGGAAATATGCCTTACACTCTGTTTATCGTGATTATGTGCCCTACTGCCCTTAAAAATCAACAAACATAAAATCAAAATGCAACCAAATTAGTAGTTGAATTATGCACCCAACGACGGCCTAGTTCCTCTCAATAAATGACGGTTCTCAATAAATGACGGTTGGTAAAATTACGGTTGCGACCCTCATTTTTTTTAATTGGTTCATGTATTTTCAACATTAGGAGTTTTGTTTTGTTTTGTCTTTGGCTGTATTGTGTATATAACAATAGGCTTATCATTATTTTTCTTTCTTTAAAAAAAAAATAATCATGAAACAATGAAAAAATGGCAATGAAATCGGAAATTCACTTATGCACCCAACGGCAACCTATTTAGTGTCGGCGATTTGTTTCATTGACCAATCAGGGACGTTGTCACGCTTCTTGGCGCACTTACTTCATTTCTGACCCTATGACTTGTTTACAAATACACATTCAAACCAGAGATAGTGATGGATCATACTGTTCGTCACCATATATAAGTACATATTTTAATTTCCCAAAATGTAATTTTCGAAATAGAAAAAGTTGTTATTTTACTGTTAAGTTGAGATGCGATCCATTTGATACCATACATGTGTAATACAATAATGCAGATAAATAATTCAAAAGGTCATTATTTCCCTTTAAGGCTAAATGAGTCCCTGAGATGCAGTGGCGTATTTATAAACCCGTCAAGGGAGGGGGCAAGCCCTCAAGAGGGCGCCAAACCCCCACATGAGGGCGCTGTCAGCGAAATGTGCTGTTGAGCGAGGGGGGGGGGGGGTAATGATACAAATAGCAAAGAGGTTAATAAAATAAATTATACAATAAATCGATAACTTAAATTAACTGTTCTTTCCACTTGATGATATTCTCGAATATTTTTGAACCGTGGAATTCGTAGAATTGACCAGGATTTGTGAGGAAAAAATCAAAGACACACTCAAATCAAAATGATGGCAATAAAAAGGCATTCCTGTCTTTTCCATTCATGAATGGGAACATAATAGAGAAAAACTGAGGAATGCTCGCGATGAAGCATGGCACCTCAGTTAAAGAAGTGGCTGGCAAAACAGACAATTTTGCACTCGGGCCAGCCGAAATCCACCCACCCCGTTCCCCGGATTCACAAAATCAACCCTGCCCTTTTCCACGGTCTGCCGAAGTCCCAGGCATGCGGAACTCCGACCTGCCCCGCTCACAGACTTGTCCAAATGAGCCCTATCTCCATCCATGGGGTCTGCCGAAATTCACCCTGCTCTTGTTCTCTCTAGCCTCCAAAAAATCACCCAGCGGCACCTGACCTGAGGGCGGCACCTGGTCTGAGGGTGACATCTAGTATGAGGGCGACACCTCGACTGAGGGTGACATTTAGTCTGAGGGCGACAGCCGACATCTGGTCTGAGGGTGACATCTAGTCTGAATGCGGCAACTGGCCTGAGGGCGGTACCTGGGGTGAAGGCGGCACCTGGTCTGAGGGCGGTACCTGCGCTGAGGGCGGCTCCTGACCTTACCCCTACTAAATAAGCCCCTGGGGCTGGCCCCGAATCCCTGGCTGCCCCCCCCCCCCCCCAGAGAAAGAAAAAGCTCAACTCAAAGGTTTGTGGCGACGCCACTGCCTCCAAAGGTACCCTCCGATACACCGCTGAAGGCGCACTCCCACATACCCCCGAAGGCACCCTCCGATACATTTCCGAGGTCGCCCTCCCACATACCTCCAAAGGCACTCTCCGATGTACCTCTGAATGCGCCATCCATGATAGCTCCAAAGGCGACCTCCGATATACATCTTAAGGTGGGAACATAATAGAGCAAAACTGCGGACACATACTTTCAAAGGTACCCTCAGATACACTTCTGAATGAGCCCTCCCAGATGCCTCCAAAGGCTCCCTTCGATACACCTCTGAAGGCGCCCTCCGAAACATCTCCGAGTGCGCCCTCCTAAGGCGCCTCCTCCAGAGGCGCCCTCTGTGAGACCAGAGGCGCCCCCGCCTCACATTCAGCAATGGTCGCCTTTGGAGGTATGTAGGAAGGGCGCTCTCGGGCCTCGAAGAGATGTATCTGAGGCAGGGGCGTCGCTACCGGGGGGGGGGGGGGTGGAGGTCTGGGTGACCTGCACCCCCCCCCCCCCCACCCCACTTTTGAGCGGGGGCCGAAGGCGTCCCCTCAAAAAGTGGGTCTGTGCTTGGTTTGAAGAGGCGGAGGTGCCCTCTAAAAAAAAACTTCAAAAATATAATACAGAGGAAAAACTAAAAAAGCCACACAAAAATGTCCCGCCAGCATATGTGTGCGCCCCTATGTCAGTGAGAGCCCAAGTTCATGTGCGCTCCTCTCCAAAACAGTGTCGCTCCCTTGATTACAGGTCCGATGGCGGCAAGATGCCTTCCGAGGGCGGCATAAAGCGCTCTGAGGGCGGCCAGATACCTTCCGAGGGCGGCAAGATGTCTTCCGAGGGCGGCATGGTGCCTTCTAAGGGCGGCAAAATACGCTCTGAGGGCGGCAGAATGCCTTTCGAGGGTGACAAGACGTTTTCTGAGGGCGGTATAATGCCATCTGAGGGCGGCAAAATGCCTTCCGAGGACAGCAAAATGCTTTCCGATGGCGGCAAGATGTCTTCCGAGGGCGGCAAGACGTCTTCTAAGGACGTCATATTGCTCTCTGAGGGCGGCAAGATGCCTTCCAAAGACGGCAAGATGTCTTCCGAGAGCGGCATGATGCCTTCCTAGGGCGGTCTAATACGCTCTGAGGGCGGAAAAATGACTTCCGAGGGCGGCAAGATGTCTTCCGAGGCCTTCCGAGAGCGGCATAATGCGCTCTGAGGGCGGCATAATGCGCTCTGAGGACGGCAAGATGTCTTCCGAGGGCGCATGATGCTTTCCGAGGGTGGAATAATGCGCTGTGGGGGCGGAAAGATGCCTTCCGAGGACGGCATGATGTCTTTCGAGGGCGGCAAGATGTCTTCCAAGGGCGGCATGATACCTTCTGAGGGCGACGAAATACCTGCCGAGTGCAGCATAATGAGTTGTGACTGTGCAGTGTGCAATCGGCGTCCCTGCATGCCTCTCGGGGGGGGGGGGGTCCTGCAAATGCAGGTGTCGGCACTCGAGTCGTGAGTGCCGGCGGCACCCTTTTGGATCGGAAATCAGACTTCTTTTGGACTGGAGATGACCCCAACAGCCGTGCCCCCCTCCGCCTGCCAACCGCATTCATGGCTGACTCAGCCTCGGGCTCACACAGAACAGCAGTGAGGCGATGGCTGGCCTGTCAACATTTTATATATTTTTAAGAGTCGAGTGGAGATTTATGAAACAGCGTGTCATATGTTTGCTAGCTTTCAGTCCAGATCTCACGGTTACCTACAGAGGTTTTCAGACATTACATTGATACTCAAATGTTTACCAAATGTACTTGATTCAATGCTGTGAATATGTGGCGTGAAACGCATCGAGTGGAAGTCGATATGATCCGTTAAACTAGTCGCTCATTAGTCAGAAATATGTCCCATGTTGATGTGCAATGCGCAGTCCTTGCATGAGCGTGCCGCTGTGCGGGTATATGTAGTTGTCAAAGCTTTATTTTCTTCGATTGAAAATCAATACAACAAAATGAATTGCCCGCTGTGTAACGTCGACATTTATATTCGATATGTCTTGATTCGTCGATATCTATATTCATGGTTCACCACCGTTGACCGGGTATTGCAAATGTCTTCTCATCAGCAATAACGCTGTTTCGCGGCGCTTAATATCTTTTCTAGCATAAAACCCATCCTCCCGATATGGAAGGATTGGTAGTAAGTTCAATTGCTCTTTTTATGCGAAAGAGAGGCAGGAAAATTAAGCAAGTGAAATCCAGGAAGATCATGGGGTTTGCTCCCCTCCAGGCCGGGGCGCCCCCCTCTGGGTATGACACCCTCCCCCCCCTGGCAGTGGACCCCCAACCCCACACACTCTTTAGAAGGTAGCGACGCCTCTGATCTGAGGGTGCTTTTGGACTATGTGGGAGAGCGCCTTCAGAGGCGTATCGGTGGGCGCCTTTGGAGATATGTGGGAGGGCGCCTTCAGAGGTATATCGGAGGGCGCCTTCGGAAATGTATTGGAGGCCGCCTCCGAAAGTGTATTCGAGGGCGCCTTTGAAGTTATGCGGGAGGGCGCCATCGGAGATGTATCGGAGGGCGCCATTGGAGCATGTAGGTATGTTTGAGGACATCTTCAGAGGGGTATCAAAGGGCGCCTTTGAAGGCATGTGGAAAGCGCTTCAGAGGTGTATTGGAGGTCGCCTTTGGAGCTATGTAGGAGGGCGCCTTCAGAGGTGTATGGGTGGGCGCCTCTGGAAGTAGTTGA
The DNA here is from genome assembly GCA_036785665.1 of Chirona hameri. Taxonomy (NCBI): domain Eukaryota; kingdom Metazoa; phylum Arthropoda; class Thecostraca; order Balanomorpha; family Balanidae; genus Chirona; species Chirona hameri. Next base: position 15,566 of record JAXIVJ010005026.1, read on the forward strand.
GGGCGCTTTGAAGGTATGTGGAAGGGCGTCTCCAGAGGTGTATCGGAGCGCGCCTTACATGCAATGGAACGCGCCTCATATTCAGCCGGAGCGCGCCTCACATTCAGCGGCGCCCTTTGCTAAATGTTAGGCGCATTTATGAACCGAAGGCGCCTTCGGCGCCCAAGAGGGGGGGGGGGGCATGATGCAGTGTCCCCCCTAATTACGCCCCTGCTGAGATGAACAGATAACAGTTTCAGAATCTGAGCGAATGACAACATGATGTTTTAACAATGTAGGAATGCTGATTCTGTGTCAACTAGCGTAACCCAGCGAGATGTCCTCCAGTATGTATGTACTCTGATTGATATTTAGAGTGCACTTGATATTATTGAAACGAACAGAAAACATGGGGCTTTGGCTATTGTCCCACTAATTTGCAATTAATCGGTTTCTACATTTTAACGCACAATATGCTGAACAGCATAAACAACAATTATTTGCAAACGATATGTTTATAGCATACAAGGTAAGAATATCTTGTAAAATGGAATTTTTAAGCCATTTGATAATTGCATGTTATGGATCATTTTAATACAATTTGTAAAATAATAAATAATTTCCTACTGTCATTTCCATATTCAGCGCATTTGCTTTATTACGCTGGTGACCGCTTCCAACAATACCATGGCTGGTGTTACTGCCTCTTGTCGAATTGTAGTCTCCAACGCAACACGCGGGCGGCGGCTGCCTTTAAAGTAAACGGTTCACTTACACATTACATCGTTAAAGATGTAATAATTCCTTCGAAAATAATAATATCTAACAATAGACGACGCATGCTCAGAAGACACCTTTTTGCCAAGCGTAGCGGTGGGCTAGGCACTTAACCCTATGCCCTGCTGGCGGTCAAAATTACGTTAACCTGCGGGGGGGAGATTCTGCCCCCCCCCCCCCCCAGAGATCTCGAGCACCGCTCGGTAGATTTCGATGGGGAAAACGCCATTCGATTCGTCATGACAATATCTTTCTTATAGGGGCCCGATTTTTTTCCTTCTAAAAAATGGGGGGCCTGGGGGCAAAAATACGAATATTTTGGGTGTTTTTTGAAAGGCCATTGCGGCCATGTGGTTCGGCCGATTTGCATGCCCCAAACGTTTTTGAGCTTCAAATGTACTGGTCTTCGATATGTCAAAAGATAAATACCAAAATACAAAATCATAGGCGTATTCAGGGGATGTAAAATGGGGCGGGGGAGATTTTCTGATAACACATTTGTGCTGTTCGTGATTGTTTGGGACGAGATGAATGTGACATGTGGGCCTTACTTGCTGTAATTTTTTAAATTTAATATATTGCGCATAGGCGGATCTAGGAAAACAACGTGGGGGCACCATGCGAGTAACGCTTTCTATCATCTTACTAATTTGAAGTTGGACCTAATTTGAGGGAGGGAATCGCCTCCCATTTTTTTGTACCTGAGTGCAACTCTGCCAACAAACATGTACAATCCAAGTATTTATGATGCATATTGCATTACAAATGTATCTGCGCATTTATTTCACCACAAACTACGAAGGAAGTATGCGCCGCACAACCGCATTCGTAACACCTCCCCAAAACAGGAGCCTGGCACCGCCTCTGCTGGCCCGATTTTTATTTATTTCAACACTACACGCGCCATTCAAAATTGAGAAAAGTCACAAAGTTTCAAGACGCTAGGCCTAACGGTTTAGAAGCAGCAAGTGAAAAACCCCTGGGTGGTGCAGAATCTGCCCCCCCCCCCCTCAGCGAATAGGGTTAAATGAAAAATAATTCGACATAATTTATAATAAATCGAATAATAGGGGAGAGTGGGGCTAGACGGCCAATCTAACTTCGTAGCTAGTTTTCGCTGACAAAAATGCAGTGAAGAAACGCCATATCTTGCTAGAACAATCTCCAGACATTTATCTTTCAATAGCTGAAACATGAATCTTCCATTTCATCAAATACATATTTTAGAAACATGTTCCCAGAACACTGAAAAAACATCTTGCCCCAACCCATGGGGTAATATGGCCACCCCCATGGGGCAGGACGGCCACATCTCCCAATTATAAACCGTAGGCATGCAATGGGATCGTTGTCGATTTAGCATCCTTATGTTCAATACCATATAGGTACACCATATACCATATGGATAGGTATCGTCAAACTGCTAGTACCGAATCAAGTGGTATATGTATGCACCTAGATACCAGTGAAATATATTCGGCACTTAATACCTGGGCTATGCACATGGTGTAAGAAGAGGGTAATAGACGATGAAATAAAGAGCACCTCACGCGAACATGAACGCAGTTGTCGCATCGTTTCGGTGTATTGTTTCCGAATATTACAGGCATTGCGAGAGGCCGGTTAATAGACTTCGACGTGCATTTTTCCAGTGAACCATCACTCACAAAGTTCACCAGTTGTCACCCGTTATTTATAACTGTGATGGGGCAAGACGGCCACCTCAACAACTGTGGTGGTCGTCTATCGCAGTCTATGCAGACACCCCATCCAGGTCTATCGGGGTTTATGCAGACATTTCTGGGATGGCATATTGAGTATACTCGTGCCGATTTTTGCGAAATACTGCAGCTGAACATAGTATTATGGCTGTCAATATCACCTTATTATCTTCGTCCATGTATGAGCAAACACCTTATGTTAAAGGGAATGTTTCACCTTTCTGGAAGTTGTCGAATATACGCCGGTTGTATATGAAGTAAGTGCTGCTGAAAACGATGGGGATATTTGTTTTCTCCAAAACTTCACTTAACTTCTAAAAAATACGTTTTAATATTTGGTGTGATGTCATATTGAGCTATAGACCGCCGCTGATTGGCTGACAAAGTGGGATTGGCTGAAAAAGTGTCTGTCAGCCAATCAGCGGCTGCACCAGCCTGGAGTCATTTTGCAAATGGTAAATTAAATTGCTTAAAAACGGTTAAGTTTTGGGAAAAATGACCTTAGTAATTTAGACATTTCAATAACGGCCCAAGATAATGGCTATCTCAGTTAAAACTAATACAAATGTGAAACATTGCCTTTAAGTATTTCTACTTAACGTAGATGATTAGGTTTAATCACGACCTAATCAAGTTAGGTCGTGATTAGTAGCCGATAAGTCTATAATTTAACACCTTACAAAGAAATTGGAACAAGACGCAAGTGAGTATGAACTTTGGATTTATATAATGTTTTTTCTCTCTCTCTCTCAAAAACTATGAATCCCAAACACATCAGCCTGTCGTCAACATATTCTGGACGGCAGAGGAATCGTAGGACACCGTTTTCCAGTTTGTAGCGTCAGTAGTTTCCTGTGTGGAGCGGGTAGCCGTCTTACCTCCCATGACTGTATAGGCCCGCCCCACTCTCTCCTCTCTAGTGCTGTTGTGTTGCGCGGTGCCGTGTGCTGTTGTGTTAAGCCGTGTGGTGTGAGAGGGATGTGCCGTGATGTTGCGTTGTGCGGTGTCGTGCGGCGAATGAAGGCCGTGGTGTTGTGTTGTGTTGTGCGGTATCATGTGGTGTGATAGGGCCGTGTTATGCCGTGTGGTGTGGGGTGCCGTGTCGTGTTGTGTTGTGTGGTGTGGTGTGGTGTGGTGTGGGAGGGATGTGCCGTGTTGTTGTGTCGCGCGGTGCCGTGTTGTGCGGTGTGGTGTGGTGTGGGAGGGATGTGTCGTGTTGTTATGTTGTGCAGTGCCGTGTGGTGTTGTGCCGTGTGGTGTTGTGTGGTGTGGTGTGGTAGGGATGTGCCGTGTTGTTGTGTCGCGCGGTGTCGTGTTGTGTGGTGTGGTGTGGTGTGGTGTGGTGTGGTGTGGGAGGGATGTGCCGTGTTGTTGTGTCGCGCGGTGTGGTGTGGTGTGGTGTGGGAGGGATGTGCCGTGTTGTTGTGTCGCGCGGTGCCGTGTCGTGTTGTGTTGTGTGGTGTGGTGTGGTGTGGGAGGGATGTGCCGTGTTGTTGTGTCGCGCGGTGCTGTGTTGTGTTGTGATGTGTGGTGTGGTGTGGTGTGGTGTGGGAGGGATGTGCCGTGTTGTTGTGTCGCGCAGTGCCGTGTTGTGTTGTGTTGTGTGGTGTGGTGTGGTGTAGTGTGGTGTGGTGTGGTGTGGGAGGGATGTGCCGTGTTGTTGTGTCGCGCGGTGCAGTGCCGTGTTGTGCGGTGTGGTGTGGTGTAGTGTGGTGTGGGAGGGATGTGCCATGTTGTTGTGTTGTGCGGTGCCGTGTTGTGTTGTGTTGTGGGGGAGGGATGTGCCGTGTTGTTGTGTTGTGCGGTGCCGTGTTGTGTTGTGTTGTGTGGGAGGGATGGGCCGTGTTGTTGTGTTGTGCGGTGCCGTGTTGTGTTGTGTTGTGTGGGAGGGATGTGCCGTGTTGTTGTGTTGTGCGGTGCCGTGCCGTGTTGTGTGGTGTAGTGTGGTGTGGGAGGGATGTGCCGTGTTGTTGTGTCGCGCGGTGCCGTGTTGTGTTGTGTTGTGCGGTGTGGTGTAGTGTGGTGTGGGAGGGATGTGCCGTGTTGTTGTGTTGCGCGGTGCCGTGTTGTGTTGTGTTGTGCGGTGTGGTGTGGAAGGGGTGTGCCGTGTTGTTGTGTCGCGCGGTGCCGTGTTGTGTTGTGCGGTGTGGTGTGGGATGGATGTGCCGTGTTGTTGTGTTGCGCGGTACCGTGCCGTGTTGTGTGGTGTAGTGTGGTGTGGGAGGGATGTGCCGTGTTGTTGTGTCGCGCGGTGCCGTGTTGTGTTGTGTTGTGTGGTGTGGTGTGGTGTGGGAGGGATGTGCCGTGTTGTTGTGTCGCGCGGTGCCGTGTTGTGCGGTGTGGTGTGGTGTGGGAGGGATGTGCCGTGTTGTTGTGTCGCGCGGTGCCGTGTTGTGTTGTGCGGTGTGGTGTGGTATGGTATGGTGTGGGAGGGATGTGCCGTGCTGTTGTGTCGCGCGGTGTCGTGTTGTGTTGTGTTGTGTGGTGTGGTGTGGGAGGGATGTGCCGTGTTGTTGTGTCGCGCGGTACCGTGTTGTGTTGTGCTGTGCCGTGTGGTGTGGTATGGTGTGGGAGGGATGTGCCGTGTTGTTGTGTCGCGCGGTGTCGTGTTGTGTTGTGTTGTGTGGTGTGGTGTGGGAGGGATGTGCCGTGTTGTTGTGTCGCGCGGTGCCGTGTTGTGTTGTGCGGTGTGGTGTGGTATGGTATGGTGTGGGAGGGATGTGCCGTGTTGTTGTGTCGCGCGGTGTCGTGTTGTGTTGTGTTGTGTGGTGTGGTGTGGGAGGGATGTGCCGTGTTGTTGTGTCGCGCGGTGCCGTGTTGTGTTGTGCGGTGTGGTGTGGTATGGTATGGTGTGGGAGGGATGTGCCGTGTTGTTGTGTCGCGCGGTGTCGTGTTGTGTTGTGTTGTGTGGTGTGGTGTGGGAGGGATGTGCCGTGTTGTTGTGTTGTGCGGTGCCGTGTTGTGTTGTGTTGTGTGGGAGGGATGTGCCGTGTTGTTGTGTTGTGCGGTGCCGTGCCGTGTTGTGAGGTGTAGTGTGGTGTGGGAGGGATGTGCCGTGTTGTTGTGTCGCGCGGTGCCGTGTTGTGTTGTGTTGTGTCGTGTGGTGTGGTATGGTGTGGGAGGGATGTGCCGTGTTGTTGTGTCGCGCGGTGCCGTGTTGTGTTGTGTTGTGTGGTGTGGTGTGGGAGGGATGTGCCGTGTTGTGCCGCGCAGTGCCGTGTTGTGTTGTGTTGTGCGGTGTGGTGTGGTGTTGTGTCAAGCCGTGTGGTGTAGTGTGGTGTGGGAGGGATGTGCCGTGTTGTTGTGTTGTGCGGTGCCGTGTTGTGTTGTGTTGTGTGGGAGGGATGTGCCGTGTTGTTGTGTTGTGCGGTGCCGTGTTGTGTTGTGTTGTATGGGAGGGATGTGCCGTGTTGTTGTGTTGTGCGGTGCCGTGTTGTGTTGTGTTGTGTGGGAGGGATGTGCCGTGTTGTTGTGTTGTGCGGTGCAGTGCCGTGTTGTGTGGTGTAGTGTGGTGTGGGAGGGATGTGCCGTGTTGTTGTGTCGCGCGGTGCCGTGTTGTGTTGTGTTGTGCGGTGTGGTGTAGTGTGGTGTGGGAGGGATGTGCCGTGTTGTTGTGTTGCGCGGTGCCGTGTTGTGTTGTGTTGTGCGGTGTGGTGTGGAAGGGGCGTGCCGTGTTGTTGTGTCGCGCGGTGCCGTGTTTTGTTGTGCGGTGTGGTGTGGTGTGGTGTGGTGTGGGAGGGATGTGCCATGTTGTTGTGTTGCGCGGTACCGTGTTGTGTTGTGCGGTGTGGTGTGGGAGGGATGTGCCGTGTTGTTGTGTCGCTCGGTGCCGTGTTGTGTGGTGTGGTGTGGTGTGGTGTGGTGTGGCGTGGTGTGGTGTGGTGTGGTGTGGTGTGGGAGGGATGTGCCGTGTTGTTGTGTCGCGCGGTGCCGTGTTGTGTTGTGCGGTGTTGTGTGGTGTGTGTGTGGGAGGGATGTGCCGTGTTGTTGTGTCGCGCGGTGCCGTGTTGTGTTGTGTTGTGTGGTGTGGTGTGGTGTGGGAGGGATGTGCCGTGTTGTTGTGTCGCGCAGTGCCGTGTTGTGTTGTGTTGTGTGGTGTGGTGTGGTGTGGGAGGGATGCGCCGTGTTGTTGTGTCGCGCGGTGCCGTGTTGTGTTGTGTTGTGTGGTGTGGTGTGGGAGGGATGTGCCGTGTTGTGTCGCGCAGTGCCATGTTGTGTTGTGTTGTGCGGTGTGGTGTGGTGTTGTGTCAAGCCGTGTGGTGTGGTGTGGTGTGGGAGGGATGTGCCGTGCTGTTGTGCCGCGCGGTGCTGTGTTGCGTTGTGTTGTGTGTTGTGCTGTGTTGTGTTGTGTGGGAGGGATGTACCGTGTTGTTGTGTCGCGCGGTGCGGTGTGGTGTTGTGTGGTGTAGTGTAGTGTGGGAGGGATGTGCCGTGTTGTTGTGTCGCGCGGTGTCGTGTTGTGTGGTGTGGTGTGGTGTGGTGTGGTGTGGTGTGGTGTGGTGTGGTGTGGTGTGGTGTGGTGTGGTGTGGTGTGGTGTGGTGTGGTGTGGTGTGGGAGGGATGTGCCGTGTTGTTGTGTCGCGCGGTGCCGTGTTGCGTTGTGTTGTGTGTTGTGCTGTGTTGTGTTGTGTGGGAGGGATGTACCGTGTTGTTGTGTCGCGCGGTGCCGTGTTGCGTTGTGTTGTGTGTTGTGCTGTGTTGTGTTGTGTGGGAGGGATGTACCGTGTTGTTGTGTCGCGCGGTGCGGTGTGGTGTTGTGTGGTGTAGTGTAGTGTGGGAGGGATGTGCCGTGTTGTTGTGTCGCGCGGTGCCGTGTCGTGTTGTGTTGTGTGGTGCGGTGTGGTGTGGTGTGGGAGGGATGTGCCGTGTTGTTGTGTCGCGCGGTGCCGTGTTGTGTTGTGTTGTATGGGAGGGATGTGCCGTGTTGTGTTGTGCGGTGCCGTGTTGTGTTGTGTTGTGTGGGAGGGATGTGCCGTGTTGTTGTGTTGTGCGGTGCCGTGTTGTGTTGTGTTGTGTGGAAGGGATGTGCCGTGTTGTTGTGCCGCGCGGTGCTGTGTTGTGTTGTGCTGTGTGGTGTGGTGTGGTGTGGTGTGGGAGGGATGTGCCGTGTTGTTGTGCCGCGCGGTGCTGTGTTGTGTTGTGCTGTGTGGTGTGGTGTGGTGTGGTGTGGGAGGGATGTGCCGTGTTGTTGTGCCGCGCGGTGCTGTGTTGTGTTGTGTGGTGTGGTGTGGTGTAGTGTGGGAGGGATGTGCCGTGTTGTTGTGTTGCGCGGTGCTGTGTTGTGTTGTGCTGTGTTGTGCTGTGTTGTGTTGTGTGGGAGGGATGTACCGTGTTGTTGTGTCGCGCGGTGCGGTGTGGTGTTGTGTGGTGTAGTGTAGTGTGGGAGGGATGTGCCGTGTTGTTGTGTCGCGCGGTGTCGTGTTGTGTGGTGTGGTGTGGTGTGGTGTGGTGTGGTGTGGTGTGGGAGGGATGTGCCGTGTTGTTGTGTCGCGCGGTGCCGTGTCGTGTTGTGTTGTGTGGTGCGGTGTGGTGTGGTGTGGGAGGGATGTGCCGTGTTGTTGTGTCGCGCGGTGCTGTGTTGTGTTGTGATGTGTAATGTGGTGTAGTGTGGTGTGGGAGGGATGTGCCGTGTTGTGTTGTGCGGTGCCGTGTTGTGTTGTGTTGTGTGGGAGGGATGTGCCGTGTTGTTGTGTTGCGCGGTGCCGTGTTGTGTTGTGTTGTATGGGAGGGATGTGCCGTGTTGTTGTGTTGTGCGGTGCCGTGTTGTGTTGTGTTGTATGGGAGGGATGTGCCGTGTTGTTGTGTTGTGCGGTGCCGTGTTGTGTTGTGTTGTGTGGGAGGGATGTGCCGTGTTGTTGTATTGTGCGGTGCGGTGCCGTGTTGTGTTGTGATGTGTGGTGTGGGAGGGATGTGCCGTGTTGTTGTGTTGTGCGGTGCCGTGTTGTGTTGTGTGGTGTGGGAGGGATGTGCCGTGTTGTTGTGTTGTGCGGTGCCGTGTTGTGTTGTGTTGTGTGGGAGGGATGTGCCGTGTTGTTGTGTTGTGCGGTGCCGTGTTGTGTTGTGTTGTATGGGAGGGATGTGCCGTGTTGTTGTGTTGTGCGGTGCCGTGTTGTGTTGTGTTGTATGGGAGGGATGTGCCGTGTTGTTGTGTTGTGCGGTGCCGTGTTGTGTTGTGTTGTGTGGGAGGGATGTGCCGTGTTGTTGTGTTGTGCGGTGCCGTGTTGTGTGGTGTAGTGTGGTGTGGGAGGGATGTGCCGTGTTGTTGTGTGGTGTGGTGTGGTGTGGTGTGGTGTGGTGTGGTGTGGTGTGGTGTGGTGTGGTGTGGTGTGGTGTGGTGTGGTGTGGGAGGGATGTGCCGTGTTGTTGTGTCGCGCGGTGCCGTGTCGTGTTGTGTTGTGTGGTGTGGTGTGGTGTGGGAGGGATGTGCCGTGTTGTTGTGTTGTGCGGTACCGTGTTGTGTTGTGTTGTGTGGGAGGGATGTGCCGTGTTGTTGTGTTGTGCGGTGCGGTGCCGTGTTGTGTGGTGTAGTGTGGTGTGGGAGGGATGTGCCGTGTTGTTGTGTCGCGCGGTGCCGTGTTGTGTTGTGTTGTGCGGTGTGGTGTAGTGTGGTGTGGAAGGGATGTGCCGTGTTGTTGTGTTGCGCGGTGCCGTGTTGTGTTGTGTTGTGCGGTGTGGTGTGGAAGGGGTGTGCCGTGTTGTTGTGTCGCGCGGTGCCGTGTTGTGTTGTGCGGTGTGGTGTGGTGTGGTGTGGTGTGGTGTGGGAGGGATGTGCCATGTTGTTGTGTTGCGCGGTACTGTGTTGTGTTGTGCGGTGTGGTGTGGGAGGGATGTGCCGTGTTGTTGTGTCGCTCGGTGCCGTGTTGTGTGGTGTGGTGTGGTGTGGTGTGGCGTGGTGTGGTGTGGTGTGGTGTGGTGTGGGAGGGATGTGCCGTGTTGTTGTGTCGCGCGGTGCCGTGTTGTGTTGTGCGGTGTGGTGTTGTGTGGTGTGTGTGTGTGGGAGGGATGTGCCGTGTTGTTGTGTCGCGCGGTGCCGTGTTGTGTTGTGTTGTGTGGTGTGGTGTGGTGTGGGAGGGATGTGCCGTGTTGTTGTGTCGCGCAGTGCCGTGTTGTGTTGTGTTGTGTGGTGTGGTGTGGTGTGGGAGGGATGTGCCGTGTTGTTGTGTCGCGCGGTGCCGTGTTGTGTTGTGTTGTGTGGTGTGGTGTGGGAGGGATGTGCCGTGTTGTGTCGCGCAGTGCCGTGTTGTGTTGTGTTGTGCGGTGTGGTGTGGTGTTGTGTCAAGCCGTGTGGTGTGGTGTGGTGTGGGAGGGATGTGCCGTGCTGTTGTGCCGCGCGGTGCTGTGTTGTGTTGTGCTGTGTTGTGTGGTGTGGTGTGGTGTGGGAGGGATGTACCGAGTTGTTGTGTCGCGCGGTGCCGTGTTGCGTTGTGTTGTGTGTTGTGCTGTGTTGTGTTGTGCGGGAGGGATGTACCGTGTTGTTGCGTCGCGCGGTGCCGTGTTGTGTTGTGTTGTGCGGTGTGGTGTGGTGTGGGAGGGATGTGCCGTGTTGTTGTGTTGTGTTGTGCGGTGTGGTGTGGTGTGGGAGGGATGTACCGTGTTGTTGTGTCGCGCGGTGCCGTGTTGTGTTGTGTTGTGCGATGTGGTGTGGTGTGGGAGGGATGTGCCGTGTTGTTGTGTTGCGCGGTGCCGTGTTGTGTTGTGTTGTGTGTTGTGCTGTGTTGTGTTGTGTGGGAGGGATGTACCGTGTTGTTGTGTCGCGCGGTGCCGTGTTGTGTTGTGTTGTGCGGTGTGGTGTGGTGTGGGAGGGATGTGCCGTGTTGTTGTGTTGCGCGGTGCCGTGTTGTGTTGTGTTGTGCGGTGTGGTGTGGTGTGGGAGGGATGTGCCGTGTTGTTGTGTCGCGCGGTGCCGTGTTGTGTTGTGTTGTGCGGTGTGGTGTGGTGTGGGAGGGATGTGCCGTGTTGTTGTGTTGCGCGGTGCCGTGTTGTGTTGTGTTGTGCGGTGTGGTGTGGTGTGGGAGGGATGTGCCGTGTTGTTGTGTTGCGCGGTGCCGTGTTGTGTTGTGTTGTGCGGTGTGGTGTGGTGTGGGAGGGATGTGCCGTGTTGTTGTGTTGCGCGGTGCCGTGTTGTGTTGTGTTGTGCGGTGTGGTGTGGTGTGGGAGGGATGTGCCGTGTTGTTGTGTTGCGCGGTGCGGTGTTGTGTTGTGTTGTGTGGTGTTGTGTGGGAGGGATGTGCCGTGTTGTTGTGTTGCGCGGTGCCGTGTTGTGTTGTGTTGTGCGGTGTGGTGTGGGAGGGATGTGCCGTGTTGTTGTGTTGCGCGGTGCCGTGTTGTGTTGTGTTATGTGGTGTCGTGTGGTGTGGGAGGGATGTGCCGTGTTGTTGTGTTGCGCGGTGCCGTGTTGTGTTGTGTTGTGCGGTGTGGTGTGGTGTGGGAGGGATGTGCCGTGTTGTTGTGTTGCGCGGTGCCGTGTTGTGTTGTGTGGTGTGGTGTGGTGTGGTGTGGGAGGGATGTGCCGTGTTGTTGTGTTGCGCGGTGCCGTGTTGTGTTGTGTGGTGTGGTGTGGTGTGGTGTGGGAGGGATGTGCCGTGTTGTTGTGTTGCGCGGTGCCGTGTTGTGTTGTGTGGTGTCGTGTGGGAGGGATGTCCCGTGTTGTTGTGTTGCGCGGTACCGTGTTGTGTTGTGCGGTGTGGTGTGGTGTGGTGTGGTGTGGGAGGGATGTGCTGTGTTGTTGTGTTGCGCGGTACCGTGTTGTGTTGTGCGGTGTGGTGTGGTGTGGTGTGGTGTGGTGTGGGAGGGATGTGCCGTGTTGTGTGGTGTGGTGTGGTGTGATAGGGCCGTGCTATGCCGTGTGGTGTGGGGTGCCATGTTGTGTTGTGCGGTGTGGTGTGGTGTGGTGTGGTGTGGAGAGATGTGCCGTGTTGTTTTGTCGCGCGGTGCCGTGTGGTGTTGTGTTAAGCCGTGTGGTGTGGGAGGAGGGCCGTCATGGTCGGGGAATGTGCGGCGGTGGCGGCGGTGGCGCTGTTGCGGGCTGCCGCGGCACGCCGACTGGCCGGGGAGGGAGGCAGGGAGTGGCACCGCTCGCTGCCCGCTGGCGGCTGCTTCCGCCGCGGCACTGGCAGTCACCGAGCTACTTTTGTTCCGGAGCGGCGCCTCTTCACCACCCCGCCTACGGCAGAGCAGGTGAGGTATTTATCGAGGGAGCGCGTCATGACCGCAGGGTGACGGCTGCAGGGGCGCACGCTGCACGTGCTTTCGCCTTATGGAGCCGAGTAGGTATGACGATGATCCAATTATTATAATAGGCTGGCATTATTATTAAGCTCAGCCGCGTATTGTACTTTGGAGAAATGCATGGTGCTTAAGTACATCAGCAGAGTGCGACACAACAACACGGTACATCCCTCCCACACAACACAACACAGCACACCACACCACACAACACAACACGGCACCGCGCAACACAACAACACGGCACATCCCTCCCACACCACACCACACCGCACAACACAACACAACACGGCACCGCGCGACACAACAACACGGTACATCCCTCCCACATTCCTAGAGAAATCTCAACGCCGGTACATTTTCGGTCAAGCCAATGTCAGTGACAAAATAACGCACCTAAACCATGCCAAGCCTTCACCAGACCCTGACCAACAAGTGCTTGTCTCAAGCAAACAAATATTTAAAACATCAAGGCTTGGAAATTGTCATGTGCAGATAAAATTGTAGACGCACGCACATACATTGGGTGTCATTCACTCCAAAACACCTTGATAACTCACTATATGAGACTAAAAAGGAAAACGTCTCCGATCAAACCTCAAGTGAAAGCACAGTTGGACACCATGGAAGGCCCAATATTGGCCACCAACTTTGGCAGCCGGGTGGGACACGGCCGTTTATAAAAACTCATCCGGTCCCCGAGACTCGGGCCGGCAGCCCAGCCGGGCCAGAGCAGCGGCGAAAGTAATCACGCCGTCGCCTGAGATTCGGCACGTGATAACCGACTGCGTGCCAGTGGGGGGGGGGGGCGGATGGGGGGGGGGGAGTGGCCCTCCCTGCTGACGGAAATGCCATCCCCCGAGCGGTGGCGGCGGCGGCGGCGGCGGCGGCGGTAGAGAAGAAGGGCAGGTGTCGACTGTAGATGGCCCCACCGAGGACAAATTATCCGTCGATGGTCCATTTCACGGGGCCCGGCAGCCGGCAGTCGGCACTCCTTTATAGTTCTAACAGGCGGCCACTCTGTGTGCTCTGTGTGCTGTGCGCGGCCGACTCCACACTGGAGGAGATTTTCGAGGCGGCCCGCCGTCAGTTAGAGGGGTGTTTTACAGCTTCATGGGTGGTACCTATTCAAACACAGAGCGGTGGAGGAACGGCCGCCAGGTAAGGCGCGGCTTAGTATGATGACAGATTAGATGGTTGTTAGAGCTAGTCTATAGCCCGTGTAATCGTTAAGACGCTGAGTATATTGCATGTCGGTGTAATGGCGTTGTAATATAATGTAATAATGTAGCAAAAGATAATCCGAATACCGGAATATGGTCATTACTGCGTGGCGTCGTTGAACCAGTGTCTTATCATTGAGTGGTTCGAACAAATGAAACGAACCATCAGTTCCAAATTCCACCACGACACTTTTTCATGTATAATCGAAATGGCATATACGCTCTATGGTACCTATACACCAAGTAGCAGCGTGTTTTGGTATGAGAATCCCGGTTCTCTCAATACTAGAGTAAAACAAGAAAATGATTTGTTAAGCATGTATTGCACAGGCCCTTGACATTGTCATCCGCTACACATGATCCCTAATGGACACTCATTGCACTCCTTGACAAACACTCAATGGCAGCACAGACAGCACAATAATGCCGACAAACATACTATACAAAATACTACGATAGTCAAACATATATGTCACTCACGTCAAAAAAACTGACTAAATGCCATTCTAAATACAAAAATGGTCGATTAGAGACTAGAATCATCTATGAACTTAGCGCAAAAAAACGCCAAAAAATCACACAATGACCTACTACCTAAGCCAATGCACACAGCGCAACATTTCACCTGGTTCATCTCATGACTAAATCGTGTCTGAAGGCAGGAGTGTCATGCACAGCGAATATAGACCGTGAGTCACGACATCCCCGCCAACAACTGCCGTGGGAAACGCATCACATCGCTTTTGATTTTGACCGCCTTGAATCCACACACCAGGCGGAACCCACTCACGGAAGCCGTTTCAAATGAGTCACGCGCCATCCATCGGACCGGAGCTGAGCGTCTATGGCTATCCAGAAACACGCGGCAACATACGGCTATCTTGTCGTAAACAACTACCAGATCGTTCGCGTGACACCACACTTGAAAAGACTGCATGCTCACGGTATTGGCAACGGATATATGTGGAAGTCGCATGTCTTAATACTGTAGTTGTGGAGATTGGAAATGACCACCACAGGAAGTCGAGCAGTAGCAGTGACGTCAGCGGACGTCACACCATACATATCTGGACGCTCATTGGACAGAGAATACATGGCATGGCTGTGTCCGACCGCAACTGGTGTCCCTGCGTTGATGCGCTATCAGACCTCACAGACAGTGGCCTTAAGCAGGACAGACAGTGGCCTTAAGCAGGATAGAACACTTACTGTCCGGGACCACTAATGGATACGCGCGTGGCACATGACGGCCAACGTGCAGTCAGACCAGGACTGTTCCGGAGACCCGGAACACAGACGCACCGGCGAGAAGAACAGGGACCAGCGATTGAAGCTCGCAGACAATCTCGAACATGTGCTCATGACATGTAAAAACATCTAAGTAGGCCGATTTTACGAAGCTCGGTGGATGGCAAAGCTGGCTGGCTGTCAGCTGACAGTGGCATGAATACAACAGTGCATAAATATCGACGAGTCTGAATGTGCATGATTCGACAATGACACTATCACTGCACTGATTCATAGTACAGCCACACCGAAAGTCTGACAGCCGAAAGCCATTGCAGCCTTTTCCTAACACTGCTGATCTGAATACCACCGATGGCCAGCACAAGCTCCACGCGGCAGTTAGAGAGCCATTACGTCCTGGCATAGTGTCACGGGTATTGTCTGGTATAGCATCTTCCATTTCGAAGGATTATGGAGAGCGGAAACCAAATACACAACCGCATGTGCCTGATCGCACTTCCATCATTTCTTATCACACGGGTGAAACTGGGAAACGACAGTTGAAACTCGCTAGAGACAGAACGGGATGGGAGAAATGTAAAGTCACGTTTTTTTTCTCGCCAGGCTAAGCTGCTTTGTATCAGACAGTTTAGCAACATGATATAATCTAAGTTCCGGTGGCGCTATCAGAATAATATTAAGCGTAAAATATCACCCCAAACGAAAAACGGTAAATTAAACCCTGTCCTTAATGTTTTTTGTTTGGTTAGGATAAGGCCGCTTCGGTCTACTTGGACCATTGCGCAGCCATGGGATGAAGGAGAAGGGGTAAAGTGAGTCAAAATGGACGCCGACCGGGCAACCACCCATGGACAGGCCCTTCCCCGCAGCGCGAAGCTGCGAGGAGAGCCCACGCCATGCAGACGACCACCACTCCCGGGGGCAGCTCGAGGCCACCACATGCCCGGTGGCCAGCGACCACCAGACCCGGGGTAACGTGGGCGTGACAAAGGATGGAGGACCGGCAGTCGGGAGGATCAAAAGGGATCTGACCCTGTCCTTACGTTGTTGTCTGTGTATATTGTTTGTGCACTTGATAAAACCCCCATCATTCTGCAAACTAATTCGTAAAACACGGTGAAGCTCCATGTGTTGTGTGACTAAACTTTGGGCGTTTTCTGCGACACCTGTTCTACCAACTTACCAGTTGTTTAACATCCGACTTTCCATCATCAAGTCCTGTTGACAAAGATTCCACCGTAAACCAGTTCCTGTGACGGAGCAACAAACACCCCCTACATGCTTCGTCCGAACACGAAGCCGCTCTCACGCAGCGGAACCGGTGACGTCAAAAGAACCAGTGACGTCAGCGGTGTCTAGACGAACATGGAGCGGTACTCGTGCGGCAGAGCGCCACGCCGGGGGAAGAACACGTGCGACGTGTTGAGGTCCAGCAGGTTGGAGATGCTGGACGTGTAGAGGTCGCAGAAGTGGAACAGGCGGCGGGAGAAGTAGCTCGGGTTGTGGTGGGTGCGGAACAGACTGCCGAACTGAGGGTTGAAGATGGTCTTCGTGTACGACCTGAGGGAGTGAGCGGTGTATGTTGTTAGCGTGAGACTGAAAACTATATAGCACTTCTGTCTCGTTGTTCAAAGAATAGAAAGGAATAAATGAATGGATGAAATAATTAATAATGTGAACAATATTTGTTTGCTTCCAAAGTAGTATTCCTTTGGTAGAATCGCCTGTGCACCTGTGAGCACATGTGACATTAATTTATACGAGGCAATTCACATTGTATGGCATTTGGCTGCCTCATCACTAGAGCCAAACAACACTAGTCTATCAAATCCAGTTATACCTCCTCATGAGTCACCTATCACTGACTCTCAACATTTACTTCTGATGACTCCAGTCAACCAGACAACAGCCAACGCACTGACCTTAGTTCCCGACTGTCCTCGCTTTCTACTGCGTAATAGCGTCTAATGTCAAGAGCAGGCATTTCCAACCTACCCAGGACTGGCCTCCCCTCCCAGGACTGACCTCTCCTTCCAGGACTGACCTCTCTCCCAGGACTGACCTCTCCTCCAAGGACCGACCTCTCCCCAGGACTGACCTGAGCTCGTCCCAGGACTGACCTCTCCTCCCAGGACTGACCTCTCCTCCCAGGACTGACCTCTCCTCCAAGGACTGATCTTTCCCCCAGGACTGACCTCTCCTCCCAGGACTGACCTGAGCTCGTCCCAGGAGTCACATCTCCTCCCAGGACTGACCTCTCCTCCCAGGACTGACCTCTCCTCCCAGGACTGACCTCTCCTCCCAGGACTGACCTCTCCTCCCAGGACTGACTTCTCCTCCCAGGACTGACCTGAGCTCGTCCCAGGACTCACCTCTCCTCCCTGGCCGACCTCTCCTCCCAGGACTGACCTCTCCCCCAGGACTGACCTGAGCTCGTCCCTCTCCGCCTCCCAGCGGTCCAGAACAGGCCGGTTCTCGGGCCGCCTCAGCTCATTCTGTTCACTCTCGATCAGCTGCTGCAGCTGCTGCAGCCAGTTGCTGTTAGCCTTGTACTCCGGCTGGTTCAGGATGCTGATCTCGTGCTGAAAAAAACAACACGAAACCCGGTCAACTCATGCTCGAGATTGGCTGTTGAACATACACAAGCTTAGTCGGAAAATAATGATTAGTTAAATTATAGCTCGGAGCCTCGGAGCTGAGAAGTAAGCTCCTTGCTTTTGTTAGGCCTTTGTTCAGTACACAGTCCTCTGTCAAGTTCGCAACTAATTGAACGAGGAACGACCGTTCCACAGACAGGACACAATTATCCTGAATATGGAATGAGCGGTAGAAAACGATAGCAAATCGGCAGTAAATTTGCCATCCAAACTCTTTGTATCAGATCATGCTCTCATAAAGCCGAATATGTAAAGACAATAACGATCCTCCCTTTTCAACAACTCGTTATCTTTGGGCAATTTGTTGAATAAAATATCGGCTATATTAAGCATCTGCTTTGGACAACACATGTCCTGCTTCAGATAAATCGTTTGTCTTTTATGGCTTACTCCAGTCTAAAGATTTCGTCCTACATTCAGTCTAAAAACAGTCAGCTTCTCAGAAGTAACTTCAGACAGGCGCAACGTAGGGATTTTTGCAATTTTGCCTGATTTAATTCAAAATATATTTTTATCTCGATCTCTTGCAATTTTTCGTACTCGAATGGTGCAAAATTGTTCGTATTTTCATGTTATGGGACTCATTTCACTTTATATGTATGCTTTCAAGTAAGAAAACTGGCCTGAAGTCAACTATTGTGTGATTTTGTGCGTGCAGTTGAGAAGAATGCTGATGTATGCCCTGCATTTAGATGCATCAGTACTGGATACAGGAAATGACTGAGCCCACAATTAATACATGGTTGGATAGTCACTTTCATTTGGAATACAGCAACGTGCATGCATTACAATTATTTTACATGTTAGTACCCACTATCTTCGATTGAAGAATGGTTCAAACGTCAAAACAAATTGAAAGTATTTTTGGAGAGAAAAAAAATAGAGCAATAACAAGTACGACACGAGTTGATACTACGATTCCTACACCATTCGACTCCCCACATATTTCTGTGCATGGCCCAGCTCGATGTAGTTGCGTATTGTTGCTTCTCGAGGACTTATACCCCCGCGCCCCGCTGGGGTATTCAGCCGAACACTGGGGGGGGGGGCATATTCTGCCTCCCTCGTTATCTTCCGAACCAATAACCGCAGCGAGACACGCCAGTCGGCAATCGAAAGCTCTCCGTGAGACGCAGCTAAAGCATACGCGAAATTGTCAAAATAAGGTCACATCTTAGGTCACGGTCAGGTCAAAGGTCAAAATCGAGGTATTTTAGTTGATGAGCCATACTTTCCATTCAAAGACTTATATTGCGACTATTATCGCACAAAGTGCTCTCAGATGTATAATACATCTCCCGCATAAGCGAAAGTGAGATTGTAAGCAAAGTTCAAGGTCAAGGTCAGGTCACAAAAGGTCACTATTGGCAAGAGGTCTACGAAAGTCATGCGACACATGTTTTATGGGTACATATAATTATTATTTTATTTTTACTTTAATTTTACATATAATTTGATAGTAGTACCCATTTTCACAATCTGACCCCATATAATGGCCCTTAGGCAAGGGCGGCGGAAGGTATTTTCGGATGGGGGCAAAAAAAACAGGGAGCCCCCTCGGCCAAAGCCCTCTAAACAATGGCGCCAAATAGTATCTCCTCGGATTTAGGCCAATATATTTTGCAGGGCCTCTAAATGGTCGCAAAAAACGTCGGACAGGCCCATGTTGAAGTTGCAGGCCTTCCGAGGGCCCCCTCAGGCCTACCGAGTGCCCCTCAGGCCGAATGAGGGCTTTCTGTCGGCCTTAGAGGGTCCCTCAGGCTGGCTGGGGACACCTCGGGGCCCTCGGTCAACTTCTTGGAGGGCCCCTTTTACACATTTATGAGGGGGGAGGCCAAAATCATATGTTTGCTCCCCCCACTTATTGTGGAGGGTGGGGGGCAGCTGCCCCCTGCGCTCATCTCGCCGCCACTGCCCTTAGGTGAAGTTCAGGTCAAGGTCAGGTCGCATAAGGTCAAAATCACAATTGATCCGTCTCGTCTTTTCACGTGAAATGAGTGGCCACAAGCCATACTTTGGTCAGGGTCAGGTCAATGTCACAGAAATGTCACATCAGGTCAAATAAGGTCAGCTTAGGTCAAGCTTGCAAATTCCACAGACCTTGTAATAGATGATTGTCACGATGATGCTGTATCGTTTCGGTCGATTTCCGGGAGCAAATGGCGGTAAATGCCGTCTAAAACTTCAGGCCAGGTCACGAGGACAAACGGACCTCCGGTGACCTAGTATGACCTTCCCCAGTGAGTTGGTAACCTTATTGGTCATGATAAGTCGAAACTGACGACTGCTGCTACATATGGCAGGGTTTCGGACTCTGCACCGGTTTTGCGGACACGGGTGTAAACCAATCTACACGTGTCCGTTTTAATCCAATCTTGACTAACTTGGCATCAAAATGTTGGAAATTAAGTGGACTTTCATTTGCCATCATCAAAAGTTAAATATATTTACTCTGAGTATGAATAGTTTAGCATAAAAGACGAACAAATGGCCAAAAACCGCGTTGATCAGGGTCAAAAATATTTGGTCGCCCAACTTCGAAGAGCAGTAGCACCACAACCATATGCTTGGCGGAGTTCGCGCCATGCTCATTCTCTTGTTCATTCAATTTGCTTTCAGATCAAATCGGGTTCAATTAGTTCCTCACATTTGATTTAGGCGCTGCGTTGGATCTTAGCCGAACTGACCTGAGTAAAAACTATATTCAAATAGGCCAATTTAGTAACAATTTCCCATACAACCATTATTCTACACCACTTAACCGGGTTCCAAATAGTACAAAATGGAGATGGGTCGATTGAGCAAAGCCATATGATCAAAACGGTGTCATTGTCAATCTTCTGCGAGCTATATTGACGGTGCAATCAATAGTTTCGTGCTCGCGTGTTGTTGTTGACCTCAACTTGTAAACAAATCACACTCTTGTTTTTTTTATCTTTAATTAAAAGACCTACATCGACTAGAAAACCAATAGCTATTGTACCTGAACATCCTGTCTACAGATCCTATTGGTTTTCCTGCCCATTTAACGCGCTTAGTAAAAACGGTGTTTTTTACAAGGTAACCGCACGCAGACGCGAAGTGATCAGGGGAATATCTTCACGGGATGAAGAAAATAATAGATGCCATGCTATTTTCAATTCCAGATTCGAATTCCTCATGCAAAACTGATCCGGATAGCTTTGTTTTTGCAGTGAAACAAAAACACTGATTTCGGGCTAGTTTTGCCCGCGAAACCGGTCCAAAGTCCGAAACCCTGTCATATGAGCCGACGCGGCTGACAGCAACATCGAAGTCCATCCCGTTCAGCATGCAACCTTTCCAAAAGACGTCATATCACTGTCTATGTGACCTGAAGTGTTCTGAAACTGTTTTGCCCTCAAGATGTGTCAAAATGACTGGCCTGATGCTGCCATGTTAAGCGTGAATGCACTACCGCGTATACATGGATGTCAGCAATTAATTCAGGCTAAATCGCACAAATCCCCACTGTGCGGCGGTGGATTTCAAACGAGTCTGAGCTGCTGCACCCGCGGCTGGCACGCAGGCACCCCTACACCCAGCCACTGGCACGGCGTGGGTGCGGACTGCACAGACACCCAGACACCCAGCTACCGGTGCAGCGGGGGTGCGGGCTGGCTTACTAACGCCGCAACAACGCGCCCTAGTGCAATCACGCATTCCACCGCTGAGCTTAGCACTAAGGCTCAACATTCAGGGGTCCTACCCGGCTAAAAGGGATTCCGTTTTCAAAGGGGAGACCACCGGCATAGCTACAGGGCTTGTGGCGACACAGCATAGAGCAGCAGGCTTCTTCTCAGAATCGAGTTTTACCGAGAAAAGTCGCCTATCTGCTGGTTTTTAGAACAACCTTGAAAATGTTTATTTTCCAATGAGAACAAGCATTGGAGAATACTCAGTGCGTGAGAAGCTAGATGACGGCTCAAACTTCAGCGCCAAACAGATCCCGTCAATTCACATCATATTGACATCACGTCACATGGTGGATGTGAAATGATTGGATGTGATGACATGACATCATATCGCATCAAATCATTCCTCCGTTCCGCTAGACACGACGATGTTCATCCCACATCCTCCCCCAAAGTGTTGTCGCTACCAGCCGCCGACGGCAGCATTCAATACTCACATCCAGCTCCCAGAGAATGGCGCCCGTGCGCCAGCCGTGGTGGAGACGCACGTCCGCCAGGTCAGTGTACGGGTGGTCACCGAAATACAGCACGTCACCGCCAGCCCAGCCAGTCAGCTGCTGCAGCTGCCGCACGTTACCCTGGCAACGGAGAGACGCTGTCACCGCCGGCCTATCCAGTCAGCTGCTGCAGCTGGCGCACGTTACCCTGGCAACGGAGAGACGCTGTCACCGCCGGCCTATCCAGTCAGCTGCTGCAGCTGGCGCACGTTACCCTGGCAACGGAGAGACGCTGTCAACGGCGCCCAGCCAGTCAGCTGCTGCAGCTGGCGCACGTTACCCTGGCAACGGAGAGACACACGTTACCCTGGCAACGGAGAGACGCTGTCAAGGGCGCCCAGCCAGTCAGCTGCTGCAGCTGGCGCACATTACCCTGGCAACGGAGCGATACTGTAATGGCCAGCTAAGCACAATAATGCGTGTCGATAATATTTAGTTTCCCTTCAAATTTCTTCTCCTGAAATTGAGCAGAATACAAATGGATATCATCCAACACATTGCCTTTTACTCCGACTAACTCGACATGATAAAATATACAAATAAAATAGATTCGGTTATTTGAAAACTTACCAAACATCACCAAAACGCTTTAATGTCTTCCAACGCTCGCAGGACGCTATTATGCTAACCACTTCAGCATCTGTGCACATATATAAATTCGAATTTGTCCTTTGTGAAATGCAGTATAAATGAAACAGCAATATTGCCACTTAACCGTGAGATCGCAAAGTACCCACCTCGCAATAAACCTGTCCCTTTTCGATCTTGGTGACTTGGCTCCAGGTTTTCGACCTCGTCTCCAGGTCATACTGCCGTAGGGGAGACGACCACTGTGTGAAGAACTTCGGCTTCTTGGCCTCGACAATCACCAAATCAAACCGATCCCTCCAGTCGTCGCCCACCAGAAACTTCATCCCTCGGTCACTGTAACATATCACCACACAAAACACGCGTCAAAAATCACGCCGGAAGTGTCCTCACAGACGTTGAGTGACCGAGCACCGTCGCCACAGCATGGGCTGACCATTTGATGAGCCCACCGTACACATTCCACGCATAGCTGGCGTCCGCCGCATACCTAGGGTCGTGCACGGGTGAACCGAGGCGGGCGAGCCACTATAAAGAGCCTTTGGTGATGCGTCGGCCGCCCATTCATCTGTATTATAAGCGGCAAGTGAGATGCGAGCGCCAAACGCGGCATTTCCTGTCGCACGGGCGGCCGGAAAATAGTTCAGGCAGTTCCGCCATTCACCGATAGATGGCAGCATCGATACACTTACGTCATACACGAGCGCACGCGCACACGCACGCACGACTGGCACAATCCCCCATTAAAATAGCTTAACAAGTGAACTTAGATGTGGATGCATGCAGGCTGCAAAGAGCCTACTGCTCTCCGGAGTTCGATGACAAGTTGTACTCGTAAACTGACTTATTTCAGCGCAACTTTGATATCGTTATTACACCATCAAAGAGCCTACTGCTCTCCGGAGTTCGATGACACATTGTACTCGTAAACTGACTTATTTCAGCGCAACTTTGATATCGTTATTACACCATCAAAGAGCCTACTGCTCTCCGGAGTTCGATGACAAGTTGTACTCGTAAACTGACTTATTTCAGCGCAACTTTGATATCGTTATTACACCATCAAAGAGCCTACTGCTCTCCGGAGTTCGATGACAAGTTGTACTCGTAAACTGACTTATTTCAGCGCAACTTTGATATCGTTATTACACCATCAAAGAGCCTACTGCTCTCCGGAGTTCGGTGACAATTGTACTCGTAAACTGACTTATTTCAGCGCAACTTTGATATCGTTATTACACCATCAAAGAGCCTACTGCTCTCCGGAGTTCGGTGACAATTGTACTCGTAAACTGACTTATTTCAGCGCAACTTTGATATCGTTATTACACCATCAAAGAGCCTACTGCTCTCCGGAGTTCGATGACACATTGTACTCGTAAACTGACTTATTTCAGCGCAACTTTGATATCGTTATTACACCATCAAAGAGCCTACTGCTCTCCGGAGTTCGATGACAAGTTGTACTCGTAAACTGACTTATTTCAGCGCAACTTTGATATCGTTATTACACCATCAAAGAGCCTACTGCTCTCCGGAGTTCGATGACAAGTTGTACTCGTAAACTGACTTATTTCAGCGCAACTTTGATATCGTTATTACACCATCAAAGAGCCTACTGCTCTCCGGAGTTCGATGACACATTGTACTCGTAAACTGACTTATTTCAGCGCAACTTTGATATCGTTATTACACCATCAAAGAGCCTACTGCTCTCCGGAGTTCGATGACAAGTTGTACTCGTAAACTGACTTATTTCAGCGCAACTTTGATATCGTTATTACACCATCAAAGAGCCTACTGCTCCGGAGTTCGGTGACAATTGTACTCGTAAACTGACTTATTTCAGCGCAACTTTGATATCGTTATTACACCATCAAAGAGCCTACTGCTCTCCGGAGTTCGGTGACAATTGTACTCGTAAACTGACTTATTTCAGCGCAACTTTGATATCGTTATTACACCATCAAAGAGCCTACTGCTCTCCGGAGTTCGGTGACAATTGTACTCGTAAACTGACTTATTTCAGCGCAACTTTGATATCGTTATTACACCATGTCCCTCAACTTCTCTTCACAACACACTGTTCTGAAGCTGACTGTCCTTCTAAACATAAACAAAAACAGAGAAAACTGCTCACAACATGTCAAAACTGGAGACTTCGGAGAACACAAGACAAATAAAATAAAAATGAACTTTTAGCAGCCCCTGTTTGTTTTCACATCTGCCAGCGTAATCTCGTGTACCACCCACGTGGTCTGCCTGGAGTCACTCACACGAAGTCGAACGGGCTGTTGGTGACCAGGAACAGTTTGCGGTTCTGGCGCAGCAGTCGGTCCAGGTAGCGCGTCAGGTCAGGGTTCTCCGTCATGTAGTAGGCCGGGTCTCTACCGACGATGTTGTGCATCTTCGGGTGGATACTGCCGATCGCGTGCTGAGGGCAGACGGAGACACTGAGTGCAGACGGAGACACTGAGGACAGACGGAGACACTGAGGACAGACGGAGACACTGAGGGCAGACGGAGATACTGAGGGCAGACGGAGACACTGAGGGCAGACAGAGACACTGAGGACAGACGGAGACACTGAGGACAGACGGAGACACTGAGGGCAGACGGAGACACTGAGGGCAGACGGAGACACTGAGGACAGACGGAGATACTGAGGACAGACGGAGACAGTGAGGGCAGACGGAGATACTGAGGGCAGACGGAGACACTGAGGGCAGACAGAGACACTGAGGACAGACGGAGACACTGAGGGCAGACGGAGACACTGAGTGCAGACAGAGACACTGAGGATAGACGGAGACACTGAGGGCAGACGGAGACACTGAGGATAGACGGAGACACTGAGGACAGACGGAGACAGTGAGGACAGACGGAGACAGTGAGGGCAGACGGAGACACTGAGGGCAGACGGAGACACTGAGGGCAGACGGAGACACTGAGGACAGACGGAGATACTGAGGACAGACGGAGATACTGAGGACAGACGGAGACACTGAGGATAGACGGAGACACTGAGGGCAGACGGAGACACTGAGTGCAGACGGAGACACTGAGGGCAGACGGAGATACTGAGGACAGACGGAGACAGTGAGGGCAGACGGAGACACTGAGGGCAGACAGAGACACTGAGGACAGACGGAGACACTGAGGGCAGACAGAGACACTGAGGACAGACGGAGACAGTGAGGGCAGACAGAGACACTGAGGACAGACGGAGACACTGAGGATAGACGGAGACACTGAGGGCAGACGGAGACACTGAGGGCAGACGGAGACAGTGAGGGCAGACGGAGACACTGAGGGCAGACAGAGACACTGAGGACAGACGGAGACAGTGAGGGCAGACAGAGACACTGAGGACAGACGGAGACACTGAGGATAGACGGAGACACTGAGGGCAGACGGAGACACTGAGTGCAGACGGAGACACTGAGGGCAGACGGAGACACTGAGGGCAGACAGAGACACTGAGGACAGACGGAGACAGTGAGGGCAGACGGAGACACTGAGGACAGACGGAGACACTGAGGGCAGACGGAGACACTGAGTGCAGACGGAGACACTGAGGGCAGACGGAGACACTGAGGGCAGACAGAGACACTGAGGACAGACGGAGACAGTGAGGGCAGACGGAGACAGTGAGGACAGACGGAGACAGTGAGGACAGACGGAGACAGTGAGGGCAGACGGAGACACTGAGGACAGACGGAGGCACTGAGGACAGACGGAGACAGTGAGGACACTGAGGACAGCGAGGACAGTGACGGACGACAGCGATGAGGACAGATGGCAACGGTGAGGACAGTGACGGAGGACATGTGACGGTGAGGACAGTAACGGACGACAGCGATGAGGACAGATGGCAACGGTGAGGACAGTGACGGAGGACATGTGACGGTGAGGACAGTAACGGACGACAGCGATGAGGACAGATGGCAACGGTGAGGACAGTGACGGAGGACATGTGACGGTGAGGACAGTGACGGAGGACATGTGACGGTGATGACAGTGACGGAGGACATGTGACGGTGATGAGTCACGGAGGACATGTGACGGTGATGACAGTCACGGAGGACATGTGACGGTGATGACAGTGACGGAGGACATGTGACGGTGATGAGTCACGGAGGACATGTGACGGTGATGACAGTGACGGAGGACATGTGACTGTGATGATTCACGGAGGACATGTGACGGTGATGAGTCACGGAGGGCATGTGACGGTGAGGACAGTGACGGAGGGCATGTGACGGTGAGGACAGTGACGGAGGACATGTGACGGTGATGACAGTGGCGGAGGGCATGTGACGGTGAGGACAGTGACGGAGGGCATGTGACGGTGATGAGTCACGGAGGACATGTGACGGTGAGGACAGTGACGGAGGACATGTGACGGTGAGGACAGTGACGGAGGACATGTGACGGTGATGACAGTCACGGAGGACATGTGACGGTGATGACAGTGACGGAGGACATGTGACGGTGATGAGTCACGGAGGACATGTGACGGTGATGACAGTGACGGAGGACATGTGACGGTGATGACAGTGACCGAGGACATGTGACGGTGATGAGTCACGGAGGACATGTGACGGTGATGACAGTGACGGAGGACATGTGACGGTGATGACAGTCACGGAGGACATGTGACGGTGATGACAGTCACGGAGGACATGTGACGGTGATGAGTCACGGAGGACATGTGACGGTGATGACAGTGACGGAGGACATGTGACGGTGATGACAGTGACGGAGGACATGTGACGGTGATGAGTCATGGAGGACATGTGACGGTGATGACAGTGACGGAGGACATGTGACGGTGATGACAGTGACGGAGGACATGTGACGGTGATGACAGTGACGGAGGACATGTGACGGTGATGACAGTGACCGAGGACATGTGACGGTGATGAGTCACGGAGGACATGTGACGGTGATGAGTCACGGAGGACATGTGACGGTGATGACAGTGACGGAGGACATGTGACGGTGATGACAGTGACGGAGGACATGTGACGGTGATGAGTCATGGAGGACATGTGACGGTGATGACAGTGACGGAGGACATGTGACGGTGATGACAGTGACGGAGGACATGTGACGGTGATGACAGTGACGGAGGACATGTGACGGTGATGACAGTGACCGAGGACATGTGACGGTGATGAGTCACGGAGGACATGTGACGGTGAGGACAGTGACGGAGGACATGTGACGGTGATGACAGTGGCGGAGGACATGTGACGGTGATGGCAGTGACGGAGGACATGTGACTGTGATGATTCACGGAGGACATGTGACGGTGATGAGTCACGGAGGACATGTGACGGTGATGACAGTGACGGAGGGCATGTGACGGTGATGACAGTGACGGAGGACATGTGACGGTGATGACAGTGACGGAGGACATGTGACGGTGATGACAGTGACGGAGGACATGTGACGGTGATGACAGTGACCGAGAACATGTGACGGTGATGAGTCACGGAGGACATGTGACTGTGATGACAGTGACGGAGGACATGTGACGGTGATGACAGTGACGGAGGACATGTGACGGTGATGACAGTGACCGAGGACATGTGACGGTGATGAGTCACGGAGGACATGTGACGGTGATGACAGTGACGGAGGACATGTGACGGTGATGACAGTGACGGAGGACATGTGACGGTGATGAGTCACGGAGGACATGTGACGGTGATGACAGTGACGGAGGACATGTGACGGTGATGACAGTGACGGAGGACATGTGACGGTGATGAGTCACGGAGGACATGTGACGGTGAGGACAGTGACGGAGGACATGTGACGGTGATGACAGTGACGGAGGACATGTGACGGTGATGAGTCACGGAGGACATGTGACGGTGATGACAGTGACGGAGGACATGTGACGGTGATGACAGTGACGGAGGACATGTGACGGTGAGGACAGTGACGGAGGACATGTGACGGTGATGACAGTGACGGAGGACATGTGACGGTGATGACAGTGACGGAGGACATGTGACGGTGATGAGTCACGGAGGACATGTGACGGTGATGAGTCACGGAGGACATGTGACGGTGATGACAGTGACGGAGGACATGTGACGGTGATGAGTCACGGAGGGCATGTGACGGTGAGGACAGTGACGGAGGGCACATGGGGGTGGATCAATGTAAATGTACCAAACACACATAATCGCCGTTAAAAAGATTCCAGCAAGGAAAAAATAACCATCTGGATGGAGGAATGTTTAACTCTATAAATTACAAATGATTCCCTTTCGTTGAGCACCGCATGCACAAACACAACATCAGAGTAACGTCAAACAAACACCAGGCATTTTACCAGGCGACCGTGTCGTTCCACCCCGCAGTACACAACCCTCTACCCCACCCCACCCTCCCCTCCCCTCTACAATCTACGCACCCTGACGTCCGAGAAGAGCACGGCCGGCTGGAAGTCGATGTTGCGCTTGATGAAGAGGTCGGTGACCTGGCACATGAGGCACATCTCGGGCAGCGAGAACAGGTCAGCCAGCTGCACCATCCGCGCCTCCTGTCGGCGGCAGAAGACATTAACACGGTACGGCCCCGGACAGGCAGTATGCCGGCTGGGTTCGATTCTTGAGAGATGGGAATTTTTCGCGGTGCCGGTGAAAAAGGCAAGAACATTAAGTGATAAACGGCGTGATGTGTCTAGTCAGTACATGAACAGTGCAGAAACCTCGCCTCTTACAGAACTTCACCTCACCTCCTATGGACCTTTCAAATGGCAGGTAGACAGCTTGAGCAGTGATAACACCGCCATTATGAAGTGAAGAATGATTTAAGGAAATGCATATTGACAAATTTACGATATAGCAAATTTCTGTATTTGTGTAATTTATATATAAAATACTTTAATTGGATACACAATAAAGAACCCATTATCTAAATTTACTGTTAATCGCCGGACAAATACACAATCTAATGATACAAATATAAACTTTGCCTGGCTCGATAACATGCTACTTAATTATCGAATGAATCTAACATTCACTGGCGGATCCAGAGGGGGAGGCAGGGGTAAAAGCCCCAATCCACGATTGAGAAGGGCTGCAGTAAAAATTAGCCCCCCCCCCACACCGAAAAAAAATATAGTGAAACTACTGGTGGATAATGGTTTCCCATGGTAAAACTACCGCGGTAAAAACAATTTTGATTTTGAGTTGTTTGTGGTAATGGGGCGCCCCTCCCCCGCTCAACAACAACTTTTCGCTGATGGCTGCCCCTGCTCAACAACTTTTCGCTGACGCTCTACCCCCGCTCAACAACTTTTCTAGCTGACTACCTTTGCGGTGCGAACTTCCCCCTCCCCCTCCTCCTCCCCTCCCCCCCCCCCCCCCCCAACTCGAAGTATAGATCCGCCACTGCTAACATTCCGCAATCAATGAATACACACAAATGCAAAATAGGTCATTTGTGACCCAATCACTGTGTGGTGTGCTAAAACCATGCAATTTTAATGAAGTGCATCTTTAGATTAGATACCTTCCATCTTCATTTACAATTAGGCGTCACTAAAACACTCTAAAGCGGGTACACATTCCTATTACCCGGTAACCATAGTCATTGGTCAATGGTTCAATTATAGCCCATCCACGCCTAAAGCATCGGCCAGTTTCGCCCCACCTTTCCACGATGTCTAACAAGCCACCACACCACCCTAGAGTGGACCCACCGCAGCGGATGACACCGACTCCCCTGTCACCATCCATCGCTCGGCGAGCACCCGTGCCGCGGTCACCGAGGCGGTGAACGAGGCGGTGAACGAGGCGGTGAACGAGGTGGTGGGTCGACCCGCCCCTAAATTAGTGCCGGAGACCACCGACACAGCGTCGAGGTGGCGACCTCCCCTGAGTGAATGATGGACCCGACCACCGTGCCGGCCAGCCGGCCATCGACCGCCCTGTCCCTGCCCGCCCCTGAGCTCCTAACCACCCTGTCCCCGCCCGCCCCTGGGCTCCTAACCACCCTCCCCTGCCCGCCCCTGAGCTCCTAACCACCCTCCCCTGCCCGCTCCTGAGCTCCTAGCCACCCTGTCCCTGCCCGCCCCTGAGCTCCTAGCCACCCTGCCCATGTCCGCCCCTGAGCTCCTAACCACCCTCCCCTGCCCGCCCCTGAGCTCCTAACCACCCTCCCCTGCCCGCCACTGAGCTCCTAACCACCCTGTCCCTGCCCGCCCCTGAGCTCCTAACCACCCTCCCCTGCCCGCCCCTGAGCTCCTAACCACCCTGTCCCTGCCCGCCCTTGAGCTCCTAACCACCTTATCCCTGCCCGCCCCTGAGCTCCTAACCACCCTCCCCTGCCCGCCCCTGAGCTCCTAACCACCCTCCTCTGCCCGCCACTGAGCTCCTAACCACCCTGTCTCTGCCCGCCCCTGAGCTCCTAACCACCCTGTCCCTGCCCGCCCCTGGGCTCCTAACCACCCTGTCCCTGCCCGCCCCTGAGCTCCTAACCACCCTGTCCCTGCCCGCCCCTGAGCTCCTAACCACCCTGTCCCTGCCCGCCCCTGAGCTCCTAACCACCCTGTCCCTGCCCGCCCCTGAGCTCCTAACCACCCTGTCCCTGCCCGCCCCTGAGCTCCTAACCACCCTGTCCCTGCCCGCCCCTGAGCTAATAACCACCCTGTCCCTGCCCGCCCCTGAGCTCCTAACCACCCTCCCCTGTCCGCCACTGAGCTCCTAACCACCCTGTCCCTGCCCGCCCCTGGGCTCCTAACCACCCTGTCCCTGCCCGCCACTGAGCTCCTAACCACCCTGTCCCTGCCCGCCTCTGAGCTCCTAACCACCCTGTCCCTGCCCGCCCCTGAGCTCCTAACCACCCTCCCCTGCCCGCCCCTGAGCTCCTAACCACCCTGTCTCTGCCCGCCCCTGGGCTCCTAACCACCCTGTCCCTGCCCGCCCCTGAGCTCCTAACCACCCTGTCCCTGCCCGCCCCTGAGCTCCTAACCACCCTGTCTCTGCCCGCCCCTGAGCTCCTAACCACCCTCCCCTGCCCGCCCCTGAGCTCCTAACTACCCTGTCCCTGCCCGCCCATGAGCCCGTCCTCGCCCTGAGATGGTGGACCGACCAGTGGCCACCCATTAGCCACCCAGTCACCAACCAGGGACCAGGGTCACCCAGCAGTTATCCAGCAGCAACCCAGCGCACAGCGGCCGGAACAGGACTACAGGGACTGCAGGACCCACTCACGCTGTCTTGTCGATCCTGGTTATTGGTTATAACATGGCGCAGAGATCGGGAGAGAACGCACACGCAACGGGTCAGAGCAGACCGAACAGTCAAAAGATGAAAGAACGGTTACATACGGAGCAAATCAGTGGCGGCTACGGCCGACAACCATAGGGAGTGTTCAGCAAAACACGTGTACGGTAACAATTGTAAAAATGTGTGGAAATGTTCTATACTGTCCAAATATCAGACCGAACACCGAATGGAACACAATAGATAAGGGTTCCAAACAGGTGTTCAAAAGCAGCCGCTTAGCCGCATGATAAATAGGATGTTAGTCGGACGCATCAGGGCGCAGATGGCTTCAGGTGAAGTAGTACAGTTTCATCGCGTTATAAGAGACCTCTCGGCTCTGGTCCAAGGCTCGCTGTCGACCGCGGTGGAAGGGGCGGTACAGGGAGACGGAGTGCGGACCAATCATAGTCGGACAGGCAGATTAAGATGGCGCGAGGAGGAAGGACATGAGTGGGGGACAACGGCGATACTCAGGAAACAGGGACGCTGCACAGTGGGGGACAACGGCGATACTCAGGAAACAGGGACGCTGCACAGTGGGGGACAACGGGATACTCAGGAAACAGGGACGCTGCACAGTGGGGGACAACGGCGATACTCAGGAAACAGGGACGCTGCACAGTGGGGGACAACGGGATACTCAGTAAACAGGGACAGTGCACAGTGGGGGACAACGGCGATACTCAGGAAACAGGGACAGTGCACAGTGGGGGACAACGGCGATACTCAGGAAACAGGGACGCTGCACAGTGGGGGACAACGGCGATACTCATGAAACAGGGACAGTGCACAGTGGGGGACAACGGCGATACTCAGGAAACAGGGACAGTGCACAGTGGGGGACAACGGCGATACTCAGGAAACAGGGACGCTGCACAGTGGAGGACAACGGCGATACTCAGAGAACAGGGACAGTGCACAGTGGGGGACAACGGGCGATACTCAGGAAGCAGGGGCAGTGCACAGTGGGGGACAACGGCGATACTCAGGAAACAGGGACGCTGCACAGTGGAGGACAACGGCGATACTCAGGAAACAGGGACGCTGCACAGTGGGGGACAACGGCGATACTCAGGAAACAGGGACAGTGCACAGTGGGGGACAACGGCGATACTCAGGAAACAGGGACCCTGTACAGTAGGGGACAACGGCGATACTCAGGAAACAGGGACGCTGCACAGTGGGGGACAACGGCGATACTTAGGAAACAGGGACAGTGCACAGTGGGGGATAACGGCGATACTCAGGAAACAGGGACGCTGCACAGTGGAGGACAACGGCGATACTCAGGAAACAGGGACGCTGCACAGTGGAGGACAACGGCGATACTCAGGAAACAGGGACAGTGCACAGTGGGGGACAACGGCGATACTCAGGAAACAGGGACAGTGCACAGTGGGGGACAACGGCGATACTCAGGAAACGGGGACGCTGCACAGTGGAGGACAACGGCGATACTCATGAAACAGGGACGCTGCACAGTGGGGGACAACGGCGACACTCAGGAAACAGGGGCAGTGCAACAGTGGAGGACAACGGCGATACTCAGGAAACAGGGGCAGTGCAACAGTGGAGGACAACGGCGATACTCAGGAAACAGGGACAGTGCACAGTGGGGGACAACGGCGATACTCAGGAAACAGGGACGCTGCACAGTGCAGGACAACGGCGATACTCAGGAAACAGGGACAGTGCACAGTGGGGGACAACGGCGATACCCAGGAAACAGGGGCAGTGCACAGTGGGGGACAACGGCGATACTCAGGAAATAGGGACAGTGCACAGTGGGGGACAACGGCGATACTCAGGAAACAGGGACAGTGCACAGTGGGGGACAACGGCGATACTCAGGAAACAGGGACAGTGCACAGTGGGGGACAACGGCGATACTCAGGAAACAGGGACCCTGCACAGTAGGGGACAACGGCGATACTCAGCAAACAGGGGCAGTGCACAGTGGGGGACAACGGTGATACTCAGGAGACAGGGACAGTGCACAGTGGGGGACAACGGCGATACTCAGGAAACAGGGACAGTGCACAGTGGGGGACAACGGCGATACTCAGGAAACAGGGACGCTGCACAGTGGGGGACAACGGCGATACTCAGGAAACAGGGACAGTGCACAGTGGGGGACAACGGCGATACTTAGGAAACAGGGACAGTGCACAGTGGGGGACCACGGCGATACTCAGGAAACAGGGACGCATCACAGTGGGGGACAACGGCGATACTCATGAAACAGGGACAGTGCACAGTGGGGGACAACGGCGATACTCAGGAAACAGGGACAGTGCACAGTGGGGGACAACGGCGATACTCAGGAAACAGGGACGCTGCACAGTGGAGGACAACGGCGATACTCAGGGAACAGGGACAGTGCACAGTGGGGGACAACGGGCGATACTCAGGAAACAGGGACAGTGCACAGTGGGGGACAACGGCGATACTCAGGAAACAGGGACGCTGCACAGTGGAGGACAACGGCGATACTCAGGAAACAGGGACGCTGCACAGTGGGGGACAACGGCGATACTCAGGAAACCGGGACAGTGCACAGTGGGGGACAACGGCGATACTCAGGAAACAGGGACCCTGTACAGTAGGGGACAACGGCGATACTCAGCAAACAGGGACAGTGCACAGTGGGGGACAACCGCGATACTCAGGAAACAGGGACGCTGCACAGTGGAGGACAACGGCGATACTCAGGAAACAGGGACGCTGCACAGTGGGGGACAACGGCGAAACTTAGGAAACAGGGACAGTGCACAGTGGGGGATAACGGCGATACTCAGGAAACAGGGACGCTGCACAGTGGAGGACAACGGCGATACTCAGGAAACAGGGACGCTGCACAGTGGAGGACAACGGCGATACTCAGGAAACAGGGACAGTGCACAGTGGGGGACAACGGCGATACTCAGGAAACAGGGACAGTGCACAGTGGGGGACAACAGCGATACTCAGGAAACGGGGACGCTGCACAGTGGAGGACAACGGCGATACTCATGAAACAGGGACGCTGCACAGTGGGGGACAACGGCGATACTCAGGAAACAGGGGCAGTGCAACAGTGGAGGACAACGGCGATACTCAGGAAACAGGGACAGTGCACAGTGGGGGACAACGGCGATACTCAGGAAACAGGGACGCTGCACAGTGGAGGACAACGGCGATACTCAGGAAACAGGGACGCTGCACAGTGGGGGACAACGGCGAAACTTAGGAAACAGGGACAGTGCACAGTGGGGGATAACGGCGATACTCAGGAAACAGGGACGCTGCACAGTGGAGGACAACGGCGATACTCAGGAAACAGGGACGCTGCACAGTGGAGGACAACGGCGATACTCAGGAAACAGGGACAGTGCACAGTGGGGGACAACGGCGATACTCAGGAAACAGGGACAGTGCACAGTGGGGGACAACAGCGATACTCAGGAAACGGGGACGCTGCACAGTGGAGGACAACGGCGATACTCATGAAACAGGGACGCTGCACAGTGGGGGACAACGGCGATACTCAGGAAACAGGGGCAGTGCAACAGTGGAGGACAACGGCGATACTCAGGAAACAGGGACAGTGCACAGTGGGGGACAACGGCGATACTCAGGAAACAGGGACGCTGCACAGTGCAGGACAACGGCGATACTCAGGAAACAGGGACAGTGCACAGTGGGGGACAACGGCGATACTCAGGAAACAGGGGCAGTGCACAGTGGGGGACAACGGCGATACTCAGGAAATAGGGACAGTGCACAGTGGGGGACAACGGCGATACTCAGGAAACAGGGACAGTGCACAGTGGGGGACAACGGCGATACTCAGGAAACAGGAACGCTGCACAGTGGGGGACAACGGCGATACTCAGGAAACAGGGACAGTGCACAGTGGGGGACAACGGCGATACTCAAGAAACAGGGACAGTGCACAGTGGGGGACAATGGCGATACTCAGGAAACCGGGACAGTGCACAGTGGGGGACAACGGCGATACTCAGGAAACAGGGACGCTGCACAGTGGAGGACAACGGCGATACTCAGGAAACAGGGACGCTGCACAGTGGGAGACAACGGCGATACTCAGGAAACAGGGACGCTGCACAGTGGGGGACAACGGCGATACTCAGGAAACAGGGACGCTGCACAGTGGAGGACAACGGCGATACTCAGGAAACAGGGACGCTGCACAGTGGGGGACAACGGCGATACTCAGGAAACAGGGACAGTGCACAGTGGGGGACAACGGCGATACTCAGGAAACAGGAACAGTGCACAGTGGAGGACAACGGCGATACTCAGGAAACGGGGACGCTGCACAGTGGAGGACAAAAGCGATACTCATGAAACAGGGACGCTGCACAGTGGGGGACAATGGCGATACTCAGGAAACAGGGACAGTGTAACAGTGGAGGACAACAGCGATACTCAGGAAACAGGGACAGTGCACAGTGGGGGACAACGGCGATACTCAGGAAACAGGGACGCTGCACAGTGCAGGACAACGGCGATACTCAGGAAACAGGGACAGTGCACAGTGGGGGACAACGGCGATACTCAGGAAACAGGGACAGTGCACAGTGGGGGACAACGGCGATACTCAGGAAATAGGGACAGTGCACAGTGGGGGACAACGGCGATACTCAGGAAACAGGGACAGTGCACAGTGGGGGACAACGGCGATACTCAGGAAACAGGGACAGTGCACAGTGGGGGACAACGGCGATACTCAGAAAACAGGGACGCCGCACAGTGGGGGACAACGGCGATACTCAGGAAACAGGGACAGTGCACAGTGGGGGACAACGGCGATACTCAGGAAACAGGGACGCTGCACAGTGGGGGACAACGGCGATACTCAGGAAACAGGGACCCTGCACAGTGGGGGACAACGGCGATACTCAGCAAACAGGGGCAGTGCACAGTGGGGGACAACGGTGATACTCAGGAGACAGGGACAGTCCACAGTGGGGGACAACGGCGATACTCAGGTAACAGGGACAGTGCACAGTGGGGGACAACGGCGATACTCAGGAAACAGGAACAGTGCACAGTGGGGGACAACGGCGATACTCAGGAAACAGGGACAGTGCACAGTGGGGGACAACGGCGATACTCAGGAAACAGGGACAGTGCACAGTGGGGGACAACGGCGATACTCAGGAAACAGGGACGCTACACAGTGGGGGACAACGGTGATACTCAGGAAACAGGGACAGTGCACAGTGGGGGACAACGGCGATACTCAGGAAATAGGGACGCTGCACAGTGGGGGACAACGGCGATACTCAGGAAACAGGGACAGTGCACAGTGGGGGACAACGGCGATACTCAGGAAACAGGGACGCATCACAGTGGGGGACAACGGCGATACTCAGGAAACAGGGGCAGTGCACAGTGGGGGACAACGGCGATACTCAGGAAACAGGGACGCTGCACAGTGGAGGACAACGGTGATACTCAGGAAACAGGGACAGTGCACAGTGGGGGACAACGGCGATACTCAGGAAACAGGGACGCATCACAGTGGGGGACAACGGCGATACTCAGGAAACAGGGACAGTGCACAGTGGGGGACAACGGCGATACTCAGCGAACAGGGACACATCACAGTGGGGGACAACGGCGATACTCAGGAAACAGGGACAGTGCACAGTGGGGGACAACGGCGATACTCAGGAAACAGGGACGCTGCACAGTGGGGGACAACGGCGATACTCATGAAACAGGGACAGTGCACAGTGGGGGACAACGGCGATACTCAGGAAACGGGGACGCTGCACAGTGGGGGACAACGGCGATACTCAGGAAATAGGGACGCTGCACAGTGGAGGACAACGGCGATACTCAGGAAACAGGGACGCTGCACAGTGGGGGACAACGGCGATACTCAGGAAACAGGGACAGTGCACAGTGGGGGACAACGGCGATACTCAAGAAACAGGGACAGTGCACAGTGGGGGACAATGGCGATACTCAGGAAACAGGGACAGTGCACAGTGGGGGACAACGGCGATACTCAGGAAACAGGGACGCTGCACAGTGGAGGACAACGGCGATACTCAGGAAACAGGGACGCTGCACAGTGGGGGACAACGGCGATACTCAGGAAACAGGGACAGTGCACAGTGGGGGACAACGGCGATACTCAGGAAACAGGGACGCTGCACAGTGGAGGACAACGGCGATACTCAGGGAACAGGGACGCTGCACAGTGGGGGACAACGGCGATACTCAGGAAACAGGGACAGTGCACAGTGGGGGACAACGGCGATACTCAGGAAACAGGGACAGTGCACAGTGGAGGACAACGGCGATACTCAGGAAACGGGGACGCTGCACAGTGGAGGACAACGGCGATACTCATGAAACAGGGACGCTGCACAGTGGGGGGACAACGGCGATACTCAGGAAACAGAGACAGTGCACAGTGGGGGACAAAGGCGATACTCAGGGAACAGGGACAGTGCATAGTGGGGGACAACGGCGATACTCAGGAAACAGGGACAGTGCACAGTGGGGGACAACGGCGATACTCAGGAAACAGGGACGCTGCACAGTGGAGGACAACGGCGATACTCAGGAAACAGGGACGCTGCACAGTGGGGGACAACGGCGATACTCAGGAAACAGGGACAGTGCACAGTGGGGGACAATGGCGATACTCAGGAAACAGGGACAGTGCACAGTGGGGGACAACGGCGATACTCAGGAAACAGGGACAGTGCACAGTGGGGGACAACGGCGATACTCAGGAAATAGGGACGCTGCACAGTGGGGGACAACGGCGATACTCAGGAAACAGGGACAGTGCACAGTGGGGGACAACGGCGATACTCAGGAAACAGGGACGCATCACAGTGGGGGACAACGGCGATACTCAGGAAACAGGGGCAGTGCACAGTGGGGGACAACGGCGATACTCAGGAAACAGGGACGCTGCACAGTGGGGGACAACGGTGATACTCAGGAAACAGGGACAGTGCACAGTGGGGGACAACGGCGATACTCAGGAAACAGGGACGCATCACAGTGGGGGACAACGGCGATACTCAGGAAACAGGGACAGTGCACAGTGGGGGACAACGGCGATACTCAGCGAACAGGGACACATCACAGTGGGGGACAACGGCGATACTCAGGAAACAGGGACAGTGCACAGTGGGGGACAACGGCGATACTCAGGAAACAGGGACGCTGCACAGTGGGGGACAACGGCGATACTCATGAAACAGGGACAGTGCACAGTGGGGGACAACGGCGATACTCAGGAAACAGGGACGCTGCACAGTGGGGGACAACGGAGATATTCAGGAAACAGGGACGCTGCACAGTGGGGGACAACGGCGATATTCAGGAAACAGGGACAGTGCACAGTGGGGGACAAAGGCGATACTCAGGAAACGGGGACGCTGCACAGTGGGGGACAACGGCGATACTCAGGAAATAGGGACGCTGCACAGTGGAGGACAACGGCGATACTCAGAAAACAGGGACGCTGCACAGTGGGGGACAACGGCGATACTCAGGAAACAGGGACAGTGCACAGTGGGGGACAACGGCGATACTCAAGAAACAGGGACAGTGCACAGTGGGGGACAATGGCGATACTCAGGAAACAGGGACAGTGCACAGTGGGGGACAACGGCGATACTCAGGAAACAGGGACGCTGCACAGTGGAGGACAACGGCGATACTCAGGAAACAGGGACGCTGCACAGTGGGGGACAACGGCGATACTCAGGAAACAGGGACAGTGCACAGTGGGGGACAACGGCGATACTCAGGAAACAGGGACGCTGCACAGTGGAGGACAACGGCGATACTCAGGGAACAGGGACGCTGCACAGTGGGGGACAACGGCGATACTCAGGAAACAGGGACAGTGCACAGTGGGGGACAACGGCGATACTCAGGAAACAGGGACAGTGCACAGTGGAGGACAACGGCGATACTCAGGAAACGGGGATGCTGCACAGTGGAGGACAACGGCGATACTCATGAAACAGGGACGCTGCACAGTGGGGGGACAACGGCGATACTCAGGAAACAGAGACAGTGCACAGTGGGGGACAAAGGCGATACTCAGGGAACAGGGACAGTGCATAGTGGGGGACAACGGCGATACTCAGGAAACAGGGACAGTGCACAGTGGGGGACAACGGCGATACTCAGGAAACAGGGACGCTGCACAGTGGAGGACAACGGCGATACTCAGGAAACAGGGACGCTGCACAGTGGGGGACAACGGCGATACTCAGGAAACAGGGACAGTGCACAGTGGGGGACAACGGCGATACTCAGGAAACAGGGACAGTGCACAGTGGAGGACAACGGCGATACTCAGGAAACGGGGACGCTGCACAGTGGAGGACAACGGCGATACTCATGAAACAGGGACGCTGCACAGTGGGGGGACAACGGCGATACTCAGGAAACAGGGACAGTGCAACAGTGGAGGACAACGGCGATACTCAGGAAACAGGGACAGTGCACAGTGGGGGACAACTGCGATACTCAGGAAACAGGGACGCTGCACAGTGCAGGACAACGGCGATACTCAGGGAACAGGGACAGTGCACAGTGGGGGACAACGGCGATACTCAGGAAACAGGGACAGTGCACAGTGGGGGACAACGGCGATACTCAGGAAATAGGGACAGTGCACAGTGGGGGACAACGGCGATACTCAGGAAACAGGGACAGTGCACAGTGGGGGACAATGGCGATACTCAGGAAACAGGGACAGTGCACAGTGGGGGACAACGGTGATACTCAGGAGACAGGGACAGTGCACAGTGGGGGACAACGGCGATACTCAGGTAACAGGGACAGTGCACAGTGGGGGACAACGGCGATACTCAGGAAACAGGGACAGTGCACAGTGGGGGACAACGGCGATACTCAGGAAACAGGGACGCTACACAGTGGGGGACAACGGTGATACTCAGGAAACAGGGACAGTGCACAGTGGGGGACAACGGCGATACTCAGGAAATAGGGACGCTGCACAGTGGGGGACAACGGCAATACTCAGGAAACAGGGACAGTGCACAGTGGGGGACAACGGCGATACTCAGGAAACAGGGACGCATCACAGTGGGGGACAACGGCGATACTCAGGAAACAGGGGCAGTGCACAGTGGGGGACAACGGCGATACTCAGGAAACAGGGACGCTGCACAGTGGGGGACAACGGCGATACTCAGGAAACAGGGACAGTGCACAGTGGGGGACAACGGCGATACTCAGGAAACAGGGACGCATCACAGTGGGGGACAACGGCGATACTCAGGAAACAGGGACAGTGCACAGTGGGGGACAACGGCGATACTCAGCGAACAGGGACGCATCACAGTGGGGGACAACGGCGATACTCAGGAAACAGGGACAGTGCACAGTGGGGGACAACGGCGATACTCAGGAAACAGGGACGCTGCACAGTGGGGGACAACGGCGATACTCATGAAACAGGGACAGTGCACAGTGGGGGACAACGGCGATACTCAGGAAACAGGGACGCTGCACAGTGGGGGACAACGGAGATATTCAGGAAACAGGGACGCTGCACAGTGGGGGACAACGGCGATACTCAGGAAACAGGGACGCTGCACAGTGGGCGTAAACGAGGATTCAGCCTCGCGAAGCCTATTAACCCCTATAACTGTGTTACCTTACAACATG
Source organism: Chirona hameri (assembly GCA_036785665.1). Lineage (NCBI taxonomy): Eukaryota > Metazoa > Arthropoda > Thecostraca > Balanomorpha > Balanidae > Chirona > Chirona hameri. The sequence goes on from JAXIVJ010005026.1 coordinate 56,174, forward strand.
CATCAACCAGTAAAACATCATTAGAAAGCCAATTCATCAAGGAATACATTACGTTAAATAGCGGACATGTTGCAGGGCTTTTGTAACGCGAGAATTGCTTGCAATATAGAAAATTAGGGTTAAAATTTGGATCTTCGATATCATAGGATTCAAATGTGTGTTACGTATTGAGGCAATTCCTAAGGTGTGGTGTTGCTCACTATCATATTTGGGCCCATTCTGGGACGATTTAATCCGGCAGTTACTGGTGCATGTTCTATAACGCGACTTACTGGGGGGGGGGGGGGGATATTTTTTCCCCCCTCCCCCCCCTCGGATCTCCGGAACTACTGGACCGATTTTACCAATTCAAACGGCATTTGATGTCTCTGGAAAATTTGTGGAGGGAAACCTAATATTGTTGACCTCGGGCTACCGATGACGTCACAGGTCACGTCAAACACGAAATGTTTGTCCGTGTCATAAAGGTCTCGGTTGATGAAATGGTCGCGCAAAATTGCGATATTAAATGCATATGCAGTCAATAAATCGGTACGATTCGTGTGTCTGCCACTTCTAAGTACTATTCTAAGCTTTGATGACTTTGGGTCAGGTCAAGGTCATCCGAGGTCACGAGGTCAAACTGCCGATTACGGTCATTAGGCGTTGTAACACATGTTTATGGGTTCCTTTTTCGTCTCGAACGCGAAAAATGAACGGAGAACATTGTTTATTCCATATAAATAGAAGTAAAAAGCAAAAACGGAAATGCATTTTTTTATGCATGGTAATGCTGTGAGAGGTGGTCGATTTTGGTCTTTAAAAGGTCACAAGTAAGTTATTTTCGAAGATATCGACCTCAAATGTGGTACACATTCACCGAACACGTCTCGATCACATATATTTCAGTTTTGGATAACTCTGATTTGTTTGGAAAATATTGCAAAAACTATATTTTTTTGGTCTTTGGATTTCTCAAACTTTTAATTTCAATGAAACTCGAGAATCCGAGATGGCAGTTTTATAGCCGATACTCAGTCATATGGTATATGACAATTGAATTTGTCTTAACAATTGTACTTTTGACAGCGTTTTTCGCAAACCCTTATTTAACAAAAACCGCAGAACATCGCAGAACATGACGTCACTCTGACGTCATTCCCGGTTGACTTATCATAACCACATTTTTTATTTATTTCACCAACATGTGTAAAATTGATGTGAGACAGGGTACTGAAAGTTTGGTGACGATACCGGTGTTGGTTTAGGAGATATCGTAAAAACCGGGAGGGAAAATAGCCCCCCCCCCCCCTACCCCATTAACTCGCGGGTTACGCTGATTTTGCAACACTAATAATTTTAATAGCGTGCAATAATGAGGTTTTTGAGGTATCCAGAAAACGTTTTCGGCAGCGTTCAAAACTTTTCGCTTGTTCGCTGACTGGCCTTTGCCGACTTGGTTAATGTTTGCCATATTTATGTTTGTTTGCCATGTTGAAAGATCGTACATTTTCACACAAATTGTGAAAATTTGCAATCATAAATTTATGCCTGCTTTGCATTAGGGTTAGGCTTTTCCACATCAGGGAAATATGGTACCAAATGTGGTCAGAACTTGACAGATAAGTATCTGTTGTAGAACTTGGGGCCCGACTCTAATGGCTATCCCAAATAGATAACCCACCATTTTGCTCTTGGTGTGTCACCGGTACCAGACGCGTGCTGTCGGCCACCGTGTGTTACCGAAAATACGCACGGAGGCAGGCCGCCGACGGTTATGTTGCGGCGCCGTGCGCGACTACGACCGTCTCCCGTTCGACATCAACAAGCGAAAATTTAGGTTTCAACTGAGGAGATATCTCCTCAGAGACCAGTATAGTGATGCGTAGGCCGTGTCCTGTGTCGACTGTTGAGTGCTGCTTTTGAAGCTCGTCCTGATTCTTACCTCCCTGACGTATGACAACGAAACCCCATGTTTTATGGATTTGTCACGAATAAAGAATCTGAATCTGTCGGGGTGTAAAAGACAAATACATGAAATTAGTACATATCTGCTACAAGCACAACTGCTAAATGCGCAATGCACGGTGTCATGGTGTATATTGGTTTTCCGAGGGCCAATCGTCTCAGATAAACACGTTAATATTATTCAAAACGTTCAAAAACGAAAGCTATATTTGACAACTCGGTTCCTTATGCTTGGACACAAGTCATGTTTTGCCATGTCCTTAGATAATTGATGCTTCGGCAGATGTACATTTCACCATATTTATTATTTACGCATGTAGACTTTATGGAAGTATTCCAGGTAGACCAAAGACCTTGTTCATGAACCTTACATTTATTCAATTCTTCACACATTTCACAGCACTATGACGAGTTACAGCTAGTCACTATCACTGCTGCTGTGACACTCTGCTGTGATGCTGTGACAGTCTGTCCACCGACCAATGAGGACGCTTCTGAGTCCGCTGTAGTTTGGTGGCGCTTTTATGCCATCGTTGAAATAAAAACCTTCAAATGCGAGCTTAGATCATTTACCATGCGCTGGGTTCCTACAACCGGGACCTCAAGTAAATACGGAAACTTCTTGCAAAATGTTACATAAAAGGCTGAGGGGCAGGTTTGCGCAACTTTTTAGAGCTTGACCCGTTATATAATATCCCAGTGCACATCCTGGTGCTTGTTTTGATTCGCTACCTTATGATACTTATGATATCGGCTCTATCGAATTTAATTATACTTTAATGTTAGGCATCAACGGAGATAAGGCGATATATTTAATATGTATCTGGCTTATTGATTTGCCCAATCTCCTAGATCTAACTACCGTATGATTACATATAATTACAATTACAAATACAAACCATGCCGGATAATTACAACATATAATTACATCACACTGGGACACGCTAGGTGCGGAAAATGCATGCATATTGCCTCACCATTTGCCAGAACGTTTAAATCGCCTGTGAATGATGAGTTTTTAAATGTGATGTGAACTCTTGTGTTTGAGGTCCCATTCCTCTACGAAAAAACATCGAACGATCAAATTAATGTGATATTGGTGATCCATGGACATTTTGCAGTCGATTGATATACATTTTGTTATCACACTCTGTCATTTATTTTTTGGAGTTTCGAGAGGCTAGACCGGCCGGAACGCCCATTGTGCAGTGGTGCGACAATATGGCTGGGTGGGGCGGCGGCGCGGGGCGGCGCGGCGGGGCAGGGTGGCGGAACAGGCTGACAGGCCAGACTCGCGCAGTGTTGTGACACGGCGGATCTGCTGTGTACTGTGGCGCGTGCTATGATACTCATCGGTCGGCCGGGCGGAGGCTCTCCGCTGTGTACTGTTACTCACCGGTCGGCCGGGCGGAGGCTCTCCGCTGTGTACTGTGGCGCGTGCTATGATACTCACCAGTCGGCCGGGCGGAGGCTCTCCGCTGTGTACTGTTACTCACCGGTCGGCCGGGCGGAGGCTCTTCGCTGTGTACTGTAGCGCGTGTTATGATACTCACCGGTCGGCCGGGCGGAGGCTCTCCGCTGTGTACTGTTACTCACCGGTCGGCCGGGCGGAGGCTCTCCGCTGTGTACTGTGGCGCGTGTTATGATACTCACCGGACGGCCGGGCGGAGGCTCTCCGCTGTGTACTGTGGCGCGTGTTATGATACTCACCGGACGGCCGGGCGGAGGCTCTCCGCTGTGTACTGTGGCGCGTGCTATGATACTCACCGGTCGGCCGGGCGGAGGCTCTCCGCTGTGTACTGTAGCGCGTGCTATGATACTCACCGGTCGGCCGGGCGGAGGCTCTCCGCTGTGTACTGTGGTGCGTGCTATGATACTCACCGGTCGGCCGGGCGGAGGCTCTCCGCTGTGTACTGTTACTCACCGGTCGGCCGGGCGGAGGCTCTCCGCTGTGTACTGTTACTCACCGGTCGGCCGGGCGGAGGCTCTCCGCTGTGTACTGTGGCGCGTGTTATGATACTCACCGGACGGCCGGGCGGAGGCTCTCCGCTGTGTACTGTGGCGCGTGTTATGATACTCACCGGACGGCCGGGCGGAGGCTCTCCGCTGTGTACTGTGGCGCGTGCTATGATACTCACCGGTCGGCCGGGCGGAGGCTCTCCGCTGTGTACTGTAGCGCGTGCTATGATACTCACCGGTCGGCCGGGCGGAGGCTCTCCGCTGTGTACTGTTACTCACCGGTCGGCCGGGCGGAGGCTCTCCGCTGTGTACTGTGGCGCGTGTTATGATACTCACCGGACGGCCGGGCGGAGGCTCTCCGCTGTGTACTGTGGCGCGTGTTATGATACTCACCGGACGGCCGGGCGGAGGCTCTCCGCTGTGTACTGTGGCGCGTGTTATGATACTCACCGGACGGCCGGGCGGAGGCTCTCCGCTGTGTACTGTGGCGCGTGCTATGATACTCACCGGTCGGCCGGGCGGAGGCTCTCCGCTGTGTACTGTGGCGCGTGCTATGATACTCACCGGTCGGCCGGGCGGAGGCTCTCCGCTGTGTACTGTAGCGCGTGCTATGATACTCACCGGTCGGCCGGGCGGAGGCTCTCCGCTGTGTACTGTGGTGCGTGCTATGATACTCACCGGTCGGCCGGGCGGAGGCTCTCCGCTGTGTACTGTTACTCACCGGTCGGCCGGGCGGAGGCTCTCCGCTGTGTACTGTTACTCACCGGTCGGCCGGGCGGAGGCTCTCCGCTGTGTACTGTGGCGCGTGTTATGATACTCACCGGACGGCCGGGCGGAGGCTCTCCGCTGTGTACTGTGGCGCGTGTTATGATACTCACCGGACGGCCGGGCGGAGGCTCTCCGCTGTGTACTGTGGCGCGTGCTATGATACTCACCGGTCGGCCGGGCGGAGGCTCTCCGCTGTGTACTGTTACTCACCGGTCGGCCGGGCGGAGGCTCTCCGCTGTGTACTGTGGCGCGTGTTATGATACTCACCGGTCGGCCGGGCGGAGGCTCTCCGCTGTGTACTGTAGCGCGTGCTATGATACTCACCGGTCGGCCGGGCGGAGGCTCTCCGCTGTGTACTGTGGTGCGTGCTATGATACTCACCGGTCGGCCGGGCGGAGGCTCTCCGCTGTGTACTGTTACTCACCGGTCGGCCGGGCGGAGGCTCTCCGCTGTGTACTGTTACTCACCGGTCGGCCGGGCGGAGGCTCTCCGCTGTGTACTGTGGCGCGTGTTATGATACTCACCGGACGGCCGGGCGGAGGCTCTCCGCTGTGTACTGTGGCGCGTGTTATGATACTCACCGGACGGCCGGGCGGAGGCTCTCCGCTGTGTACTGTGGCGCGTGCTATGATACTCACCGGTCGGCCGGGCGGAGGCTCTCCGCTGTGTACTGTAGCGCGTGCTATGATACTCACCGGTCGGCCGGGCGGAGGCTCTCCGCTGTGTACTGTTACTCACCGGTCGGCCGGGCGGAGGCTCTCCGCTGTGTACTGTGGCGCGTGCTATGATACTCACCGGTCGGCCGGGCGGAGGCTCTCCGCTGTGTACTGTAGCGCGTGCTATGATACTCACCGGTCGGCCGGGCGGAGGCTCTCCGCTGTGTACTGTGGCGCGTGTTATGATACTCACCGGTCGGCCGGGCGGAGGCTCTCCGCTGTGTACTGTGGTGCGTGCTATGATACTCACCGGTCGGCCAGGCGGAGGCTCTCCGCTGTGTACTGTTACTCACCGGTCGGCCGGGTGGAGGCTCTCCGCTGTGTACTGTGGCGCGTGCTATGATACTCACCGGTCGGCCGGGCGGAGGCTCTCCGCTGTGTACTGTGGCGCGTGTTATGATACTCACCGGTCGGCCGGGCGGAGGCTCTCCGCTGTGTACTGTAGCGCGTGTTATGATACTCACCGGACGGCCGGGCGGAGGCTCTCCGCTGTGTACTGTTACTCACCGGTCGGCCGGGCGGAGGCTCTCCGCTGTGTACTGTGGCGCGTGCTATGATACTCACCAGTCGGCCGGGCGGAGGCTCTCCGCTGTGTACTGTTACTCACCGGTCGGCCGGGCGGAGGCTCTTCGCTGTGTACTGTAGCGCGTGTTATGATACTCACCGGTCGGCCGGGCGGAGGCTCTCCGCTGTGTACTGTTACTCACCGGTCGGCCGGGCGGAGGCTCTCCGCTGTGTATTGTGGCGCGTGCTATGATACTCACCGGTCGGCCGGGCGGAGGCTCTCCGCTGTGTACTGTTACTCACCGGTCAGCCGGGCGGAGGCTCTCCGCTGTGTACTGTAGCGCGTGTTATGATACTCACCGGACGGCCGGGCGGAGGCTCTCCGCTGTGTACTGTTACTCACCGGTCGGCCGGGCGGAGGCTCTCCGCTGTGTACTGTAGCGCGTGTTATGATACTCACCGGTCGGCCGGGCGGAGGCTCTCCGCTGTGTACTGTTACTCACCGGTCGGCCGGGCGGAGGCTCTCCGCTGTGTACTGTGGCGCGTGTTATGATACTCACCGGTCGGCCGGGCGGAGGCTCTCCGCTGTGTACTGTTACTCACCGGTCGGCCGGGCGGAGGCTCTCCGCTGTGTACTGTAGCGCGTGTTATGATACTCACCGGTCGGCCGGGCGGAGGCTCTCCGCTGTGTACTGTGGCGCGTGTTATGATACTCACCGGACGGCCGGGCGGAGGCTCTCCGCTGTGTACTGTGGCGCGTGTTATGATACTCACCGGTCGGCCGGGCGGAGGCTCTCCGCTGTGTACTGTGGCGCGTGCTATGATACTCACCGGTCGGCCGGGCGGAGGCTCTCCGCTGTGTACTGTGGCGCGTGTTATGATACTCACCGGTCGGCCGGGCGGAGGCTCTCCGCTGTGTACTGTGGCGCGTGCTATGATACTCACCGGTCGGCCGGGCGGAGGCTCTCCGCTGTGTACTGTAGCGCGTGCTATGATACTCACCGGTCGGCCGGGCGGAGGCTCTCCGCTGTGTACTGTGGCGCGTGCTATGATACTCACCAGTCGGCCGGGCGGAGGCTCTCCGCTGTGTACTGTGGCGCGTGCTATGATACTCACCAGTCGGCCGGGCGGAGGCTCTCCGCTGTGTACTGTTACTCACCGGTCGGCCGGGCGGAGGCTCTCCGCTGTGTACTGTGGCGCGTGTTATGATACTCACCGGTCGGCCGGGCGGAGGCTCTCCGCTGTGTACTGTTACTCACCGGTCGGCCGGGCGGAGGCTCTCCGCTGTGTACTGTGGCGCGTGTTATGATACTCACCGGTCGGCCGGGCGGAGGCTCTCCGCTGTGTACTGTGGCGCGTGTTATGATACTCACCGGTCGGCCGGGCGGAGGCTCTCCGCTGTGTACTGTGGCGCGTGTTATGATACTCACCAGTCGGCCGGGCGGAGGCTCTCCGCTGTGTACTGTGGCGCGTGTTATGATACTCACCGGTCGGCCGGGCGGGGGCTCGATGTAGTTGATGGGTAGAACGGTTGACCCGTACAGCTCCATAACCTCCTCATCAGACACCTTGGACAGCCCCCTGCCGGTCAGAAAGCGACGCACAGCTGTTACACGTGGAGCGTCGACTGAGCTGGAGAGGTGGTATTAAAACGTCCTCCGGGCCGGATTTGAACCAGCGACCTATGGATTTCTGCAACGCCCACTACAGTCCACCGCTCTACCAACTGAGCTACCAGAGGCGTGTACGGTCTGCAGTCCAGTCCATTGTTTCTGCAGAGCGCTCACCTGTCGCCGCCCAGCAGAATGTGTTTCCCTTTCACAGCTAAGTCCATCCCACCCTTCACTGCTTTACCGACGGCGTGAACGTGAAATGCCGCTACCGCCAGCCTCTGGTAGCTCAGTTGGTAGAGCGGTGGACTGTAGTGGGCGGTGCGGAAATCCATAGGTCGCTGGTTCAAATCCGGCCCGGAGGACGTTTTAAAATAATTCATCTAAGGTTAAGACAAGATTATAATTCGGATTCGAATATATAACCCAAACTGTATTCCAACAATCAAACGCATAAATCAGTGCCAGCTCATGGGGATTCTAAAAATGAGATTATCAGCAATTTAAGTGCAAATAAAAATTAAAGCAAATATCTTCGTCAGCACTTATCCATAGTTGGAACTTGTGAAAACATTAGGGTAATTGTAACGAGCAGCGAGCAACAACATTTCGCCGGCAAAATGCAGTACCTTTGCACGGTGTACACCGTCCAATACAGACTTGGTGAACAGCCGAAAGACGGCGGTACTTTTCCTATGGGTGCAGAAGCTTTTGTCATTATCGTGCAAACAAAACCGGCTCCGAGCCAATGGACGCTCGCACTCGCCTTCTGGTTTGGCGACCACGGATATGCAACAAAACGTCACAGCAAACAACTGGCCGGAGGCGTTCAAACAGTCTTTCACGCCTACTCTGTCAACAGAGCACCGACCGTGGTACCGTCACCGCGCCTTTGATGGGTGGCTGGAGTCCCGTGAAAAATGTCCACGGTCCATGTTGACTTCCATTGCCTTCACCATCATCAGCAAAGTGCTGTCACTGTTTGAGTCAACAGTAGCCGGGACCCAGTATCGTTCAGGCTCAATACTGTGCATCGCACGGTTGGCTGTCCGCCACAGCAGAAGCCGCTGTGCCACAGGAGCGTTCGGACCGAACCTCGCCGCTTCTCTGGTCCGCTCCTCCCACCGCTTCAGCCACCGCCACTGCCCCCACCTTCAGCGCCTCCCTTCCTCCGGCCACCACCTGGGCAGCATGGTGCGCGTGCAGGATGGCGGTCCCCCGCTCGATCAGGGTACCCTGTCCGACAACCCGCCAGCAGCTGCCGTCGCCGGGGCCGGTGATCGCCCCGAGCCGTGGTCGGGTCCGGCCCGGGCCTTCCTCGTGCTGCTGCAGGTGGCCGGGGTGTCGGGCCGGCCCGGCTGGCAAGCCACGCTCTACGCCGTCCTGGTCTACGGCGTGCTCAGCTCGGTGGCCGTCATCGCTGTCGTCAAGCAAGTGACCCTGGGTATGGCGATGCACGAGGAGACCGGCAGCGGACTGACGGCCGCCGTCGACTCGGGCTTCTTCGGCGTGATGCCGCTGGTAAGTTGGGCCACGCTGACGGCGACGTTCGTCTATGGGCGGCGCCGGTACGGGACGCTGCTGGCCCGCCTGCAGGAGGTACTAGGGGACGCAGAGGAGCTGCTGCCGGCCAACGGCCGCGCCGGGCCCGACCTGACCGCCTGGGGCGTCTGGGCCATCGTGATTCTGGAGACGGCTGTGAACGCCACCATCAACGGAGTCTATTTAGGCACCTCCGGCATCTGCCGTGCGCCCACGACCGACTGCGCCCTGAACGTGGTGTTGACGGTTTCCCTCCTGCTGCTGCTTCTGGCCTTCCAGCTGGTGCCACTCAAGTTCGTGTTCGCCAGCCAGAAGATCGCCACCGGACTGGGGGCGACCAATGCCGCGATCGCAGCGCTCCTCTCCGACGGAGAAACGAGCGGCGGCGGAGAGAGGCTGGAGCGGCTCGGCCGACTGCAGGCGCGTCTGTCCGCCTGCCTGGAGCAGCTGACGAACGGCATGACGCCCGAGCTGGTGCTGACCATGCTGTACGGCGTCATCACCCACATCACCCTGGTGCTGCTGATTCTGCGGCTGGTCCACCCCGACTCGCAGAACATCGTCGGCGTGCTCGATTGCGCCATGATGCTGCTGACCAACGCCTCGGCGCTGGTGGGGCCATGCGAGGTGTGCCAGCAGCTGGTGACGCTCGCTGGCCGCCGCTGGGCGCTGCTGCTGAAGCTGGAGCGGCAGCGACCCGAGCTGGCCGCCGAGACGGCCCTGCAGCGCGAGGAGGCCGGCCGAGAGCTGGACACGATCGGAGACCTGGGTCTGTTCCGGCTGCGGCGCTCCACCCTGCTCAGCCTCGTCTCCACCATGCTGACGTACACCATTGTCGTGAAGCAGTTCCAGCCGTCGGCGTGAAGCAGTTCCAGCCGTCGGCGCAGGTCGGCAGTGCCGGCGGCGTGGCGGAGTTGGAGGTACAGTTGGAGTAACATCAGCCTCGTGGAGTGACACACCGGTCGGCGTGGAGGAGTTGGAGGTGTAACATCAGCCTCGTGGAGTGGCACACCGGGCGGCGTGGAGGAGTTGGATGTGTAACATCAGCCTCGTGGAGTGGCACACCAGGCAGCGTGGAGGAGTTGGAGGTGTAACATCAGCCTCGTGGAGTGGCACACCGGGCGGCGTGGAGGAGTTGGAGGTGTAACATCAGCCTCGTGGAGTGGCACACCGGGCGGCGTGTAGGAGTTGGAGGTGTAACATCAGCCTCGTGGAGTGGCACACCGGGCGGCGTGGAGGAGTTGGAGGTGTAACATCAGCCTCGTGGAGTGGCACACCGGGCGGCGTGGAGGACTTGGAGGTGTAACATCAGCCTCGTGGAGTGGCACACCGGGCGGCGTGGAGGGGTTGGAGGTGTAACATCAGCCTCGTGGAGTGGCACACCGGGCGGCGTGGAGGAGTTGGAGGTGTAACATCAGCCTCGTGGAGTGGCACACCGGGCGGCGTGGAGGACTTGGAGGTGTAACATCAGCCTCGTAGAGTGGCGCACCGGGCGGCGTGGAGGACTTGGAGGTGTAACATCAGCCTCGTAGAGTGGCGCACCGGGCGGCGTGGAGGAGTTGGAGGTGTAACATCAGCCTCGTGGAGTGGCACACCGGGCGGCGTGGAGGAGTTGGAGGTGTAACATCAGCCTCGTGGAGTGGCACACCGGGCAGCGTGCAGGAGTTGGAGGTGTAACATCAGCCTCGTGGAGTGGCACACCGGGCAGCGTGGAGGAGTTGGAGGTGTAACATCAGCCTCGTGGAGTGGTACACCGGGCGGCGTGGAGGAGTTGGAGGTGTAACATCAGCCTCGTGGAGTGGCACACCGGAACTGGGCTGAAGCAGAGACACTGAATGTTGTGTTGTGATACAGATCTCCGTTATATGCGCTGCGCTGTGCATACCTGTCTGGGACTCTAAAGACGGCTCTGGTTATACATAGGTGGCTCATCTAAATCGGAATATTTTATTGATGCCTATATTAACCAGGAATATTAACCAGCAGCGAATGGTTAATATTGAAGTGACTGAAAGCGTTTACGTAACCATGCGTTAACGAACTCGGCGGTACATACTTGTGGTCCCACCTTAGTTATTAGTAAATCCTTATAATATACCTACCAATCGATAGAGAATATCACGTTTAGTAACTATGGATGTGTTCCCCAACACATTTTGCACTATAACTAATTATAACTTCAATAATTAATATCTCGCCGCTTCCGTCGCCCGCGAAACTTTGTTTACGTCAGCTGACGACGACCGACCTTGATACGACAAGTATATACGGCGTTCACGGCGGCCCGGCTATGACGTCACAGAACCGATCGGACTTAATGGCTACGAGCGAATCTTAGGTTTCGTCCCGATCGGACTTAATGGCTACGAGCGAATCTTAGGTTTCGTCCCGATCGGACTTAACGGCTACGAGCGAATCTTAGGTTTCGTCCCGATCGGACTTAATGGCTACGAGCGAATCTTAGGTTTCGTCTCGATCGGACTTAATGGCGGGGTTAGGTTAGGTTAGGTTAGGTTAAGTCAAGTCATTGTTCCAATGACGTCATGGACGATCCCTATTTTTCCTGTGAATATTCCTGCGTCGATATATCTATCTGCGTAGATATGGCGACGATCGTAGTGGACGATCAGTCGTTACACCTGCCGGATTTTTTGTTTTGTTTCAACATTGTTAGGTAAGATACATTCTAAATAACATAACAAATACAGATTAGTGTCTTTAAAGATGCATAGTGACTAAATAGTGAAGTTTTGAAACATCTAAAACGTTAGGGACGTCGAGTATGTAGGACCACGAACTCAGTACTCGGAGTACAACAACTTCAGGTCCAGGGTAACACCACCTCTAGTCCGGGGTAACACCACCTCTAGTCCAGGGTAACACCACCTCTAGTCCGGAGTAACACCACCTCTAGTCCGGGGTAACACCCCCTTTGGTACAGGGTAACACCACCTCTGGTCCAGAGTAAGACCACCTCTAGTCCGGGGTAACACCCCCTTTGGTACAGGGTAACACCACCTCTGGTCCAGAGTAAGACCACCTCTAGTCCGGGGTAACACCCCTTTGGTACAGGGTAACACCACCTCTGGTCCAGAGTAAGACCACCTCTGGTCCAGAGTAAGACCACCTCTGGTCCAGAGTAAGACCACCTCTGGTCCAGAGTAAGACCACCTCTAGTCCGGGGTAGCACCCCTTTGGTACAGGGTAACACCACCTCTGGTCCAGAGTAAGACCACCTCTGGTCCAGAGTAAGACCACCTCTGGTCCAGAGTAAGACCACCTCTGGTCCAGAGTAAGACCACCTCTAGTCCGGGGTAGCACCCCTTTGGTACAGAGTAACACCACCTCTGGTCCAGAGTAAGACCACCTCTGGTCCAGAGTAAGACCACCTCTGGTCCAGAGTAAGACCACCTCTGGTCCAGGGTAACACCCCACCTCTGGTCCAGGGTAGCACCACCTCTAGTTCACACCACCTCTGGACCAAAGTAACCTACACTTATTTTGTTTTGGCCTGAAATGACGGATGTCAAGAAGTCCTCCGGGCCGGATTTGAACCAGCGACCTATGGATTTCTGCAACGCCCACTACAGTCTACCGCTCTACCAACTGAGCTACCAGAGGCGTGTACGGTCTGCAGTCCAGTCCATTGTTTCTGCAGAGCGCTCACCTGTCGCCGCCCAGCAGAATGTGTTTCCATTTCACAGCTAAGTCCATCCCACCCTTCACTGCTTTACCGACGGCGTGAACGTGAAATGCCGCTACCGCCAGCCTCTGGTAGCTCAGTTGGTAGAGCGGTGGACTGTAGTGGGCGGTGCGGAAATCCATAGGTCGCTGGTTCAAATCTGGCCCGGAGGATTTTCCTATTCAACTTCTACATTCAAATTAAAAGCTTAATACGTACGGATTATGTAGCTTCTTTCATACGTACTGAAGATATATAACATAATTTGCAGCTGGTAACTTTACCGGTGAGCGTGGAAATTAATTGGAAAGCTATATGTTGCTTGGTATTATTTGTGAGAGAAAGCTCGACGACTTGGTGCATCGCTGTGAAGTTTATTACGTTATTGGTCCGTCACTTTAACCACGATGTGTTATCACACCAAACGAGTTTTAACCGCATGCTCGTCCTTTTTGAAAGCCAAGAAAACTGGAAGCTGGTTTCCGTTCATTTTCAAGGCTGCGTTTTGGCTCTAACGTCTAAAAAAAATATTAAGAAGATCTGTTTTGGGGGTTCTTTACGTGCAGTAGTTGTGCCTACCGATATGGACATTTCCAGCGATTCTTACAGCCTGCTTTGGTTGTTGGTATGCTTTTATCATGGCTCGTCGATGCCTGGGTGACCCTTTGACGGAATTCAATAGATCCTGTTAACAACAATTGTTTGGTGTTGACTGGAGTTGACAATAATGCAGAATATTAGCGTGTAGTAAGTCTGACTCGAAAATATGTTAGTTCCAACTGGCACTGCAAACGGGCTTTGAACTTCGTGAATCACTGGCTTAAAGGGAGATAATCACCTTTTGATTTTGTTAGCAACAATGCATTTAGCTACCGTTATGGTATTAAAATGCTGTTATCTAAATTTAAGAATAAAATAACATTATTCCCTAATTAAAAGTTGGAAGTTTGGGAAAATTAATGATCGGTATTCTCCCTCCACTATTGGAAAGCGCAACATCTGGCGCTTTTGCATCAATCTGTTCAACGTTGTTGAATGGGCACTTGTAAACAAATCGCCGACACTAAATAGGTCGCCGTAGTTTAGCTTGGCACCGGCC